>RCUC01097352.1:0-15878 GCA_003697995.1 Taxidea taxus jeffersonii | reverse complement strand
TGGTAATGAAATCTTTTAGCTTACTATATGAATGCTTATTTTGCTTTCATTTTGAAAGAAACTTTTGCTGGGTATAAAATGCTAACTTGACAGATTTCTTTCTTTCTTTCTATTACTCCACTATTTTCTCACTTAAGAGTTTCTGACAAGAAATATACAGTCATCCTTATTTTTTCCTATGTTATGTATCATTTTTCCTTTGTTGCTTTTTTAAGATTTTATTACAGATTTTGAACAATTTGATTATAATTTGCCTTGGTGTAGTTTTCTCCATGTTTTTCATGCTTCAGGCCCACCAGCTGTCTTTGATCTGTGAGTTTGTAGTTTTCATCAAATTTAGAACAATCTGATCTATTATTCCTCAAATAATTTTTCTCTTTCACCTTTCACTCCTCTACTTTGGAGACTCTAATTACACATATATTGGGCCATGTGACATTGTCACTAATCACTGATGCTCATTTTTAAAAGTTCTCTTTTATATTAGTGTTTCATTTTTCATAGCTCCTATTGCTACTTCTTCAAGATTTCTTTAGCAATTTTCTTTAGCAATGTCTAATCTGCCATTAATTCTATCTGCTGTCTTCTTGATCTCACACACTGTAGTTTCTATTTCTAGCATTTGACTTGGGTCTTTAAAACATCTTCCATATTTCTACTTAATTTTCTGATTATTTTATAATATATGAGCACATAATAATAAATGCAATTATAATATCTGTTTTTACCTTTATCTGCTAATTCTAGCAACTGGGTTAGTTCTGACCAACTGGTTGACCTCATCATTGTGGATCATATTTTCCTTTGTGTGCCTAGGAATTTTTTATTGCTATCAGACATTGTTATTTTTATGTTTGCTCTCAATAACATAAAAATATTTTTGCATCCCCATCAACTCTTCACTTTTGCAGTCCTGTAGACTCTTAAGCTCAGTTCTCCATCACAGTTAAATGAGTTGGAAACAGTTCGATTTTTTTTTTAGTTTTCTTTTAAGACTAGTTGGGTGGGGGGGGAGCCTGGGTGGGTCAGTGGGCTAAAGCCTCTGCCTTTGGCTCGGGTCATGATCTCAGGGTCCTGGGATTGAGCCCCACATCGGGCTCAAGGCTCAGCAGGGAGCCTGCTTCCCTCTCTCTGTCTGCCTCTGCTTACTTATGATCTCTGTCTGTCAAATAAATAAAATCTTTAAAAAAAAAAAGACTAGTTGGGTAGGACTAGAGCAGTGATTTGTCTAGGGACTGAGGCAGAGCCCTTCTGCATAGACTACTCAATGTCCTGTGAACAGTTTTTTTCATCTGGGTGGTGGAACAGGTACTATTTCCAGCACTTTGTGAATGGTGGGCACTGACAGCACTGATCCTTTCTCTCATAGTTTCCCTGGCTTTGCACAGTTTCCTCATAGATATATGCTGATTACTTCTCAGTCTACTGCTCAACAGGAGACCCTGCATCCTCTGGGGTTTTCTTTCTGTGCAGCCTTCTCCTTCAAGGCTCTGTCCTTCAAACTCCAACCACTTCAGTCATCCAGACTCTCAAACCACATCCGCACATCAGGAAGCCCACTGCGCTCCACTTTGTTACCCCTCCCTGTGCCAGAGTCTGGAACCTCTCTCCAGCCAGTAAGCTGGGGCTCACCTCCTCGTTTCCTATTCTCATGGATCACTTTCCTTGGTTTTCCAGTGTTTGGCATCTTGCAAACTGTTGTTCTTTTAAACTGTTTCTGGCAGGTTGATAAATCCTGCCTTCATTATTTTAGGTTGGTCATAAGTAGAAGACCAGCTTTATCCTTTAGATATAAAAATCCAACTATATCTATTATTTAACCCCTCTGATGTGTCCCTTAGGATATAAACCAAAATTGCACAACATAGTCTAAAGGAACCTCCACGATCTTCCTCTGTTTACCTTTCAGCTTTGCCAGTGGCATTCATCCTCTCCTTTCTTCATCCTTCCACCCTGACTTCATCTCAGTTTTCAAGTGCACTAGCCCTTTGTCAGCTTCAGAGCTTTCCCCATGCTTCCACCCTCAGGGGGTGCCCTGATGCATGTCAGCCTTAAGACCAAAAATTAAATTTTGCCTCTGCAGAGAAGTGGTCACCAACACCCTGGTCTTCTCCTTCCATGCCTTTTGTTTCAGTCACAGCAAAATAAATAAAGTTACCCAAAATAGAAACTCCGGTATTTCTCATTGCCACATCCTTGTCCTTGCTAGTCCCTCTGCTAGAACTCTCCTTGTGCTTTGTCTGCTCAGACAGTTCCTATTTGTACTTTAAGAATCAAGGCAAGATCATCACCTCTTGAAAAGTTTCCACTCTCTCATTTTCCTCCCCAATCTGAGTTACATATCTCTCCTCCATGCTTTCTTATTACCCTCTCGATACATCTGCTACAGTGCTTTTCAAACTCTATTGCAAGAATTTGTTTTCTTGTCATTCTCTTTAACTGGATGTAGAATTGGGGTTTATGTGGTTCTTCTTTGCATTTCCAGAGCCTAGCAGAGTATCTACCTTTTTGTCAGTGATTTGCTCACACACTCGTTCGTCCGTCTTTCTTTCTTTCTTCCTTTCTTTCTTTCTTTTTTGCTGTTGAATAAATGGCTGGGCAAGTCTCTTGCCCCTGCTAAACACCGATATGAGGATGTGTAGACACTGGCATTTCACAGGGAGAGCTCTGTCCTTGGAAAAAGGAGTTACATTAATCAAGCAGAACAAATCATATTGGATGCTATGGCCAATGCAATTAAGCCTTTGTCAAACTGCCTGACTTTGGCTCAAGATGAGAACATTGATGAAACGCCTCTCAACTCCCTGGGTTGGGGTCTGCTGAAATGGGCAATTACTGCAGTGAACAATCCATTACTTGTACTGTCAACAGTATGGTTTTTTTCCCTCTCTAAATGCAGAATGAAGTGGAAAATGCTATGGGAACTCAGTGGCATTTAATTTACTGATATGATGTGGTAGGAGCCATTCTTTAACTTGACTGTGGCAGCAAGAGTGTGGGGGATAAGCATGAGGTTGGAATGCATTGGGAAAGCTGTTTTAAACATCCTGTGACTCGCTCTTCCCAAATGTAAAATTAGACTGATGGAAGAGAATGCTTGTCACACCATGGTGGTTACTATGGTGATCAATGACTGAGATGAAATGTTGTACTGCCCCTGGCCATGCCAATTTCTTTCAATTCTGCTTGTTATTCCATAGAGGGAGAAATGACTGGCAGGTCTCATTTTCTTCTTTGAATTGGGAAAGTTGCTAGCAAGGCATGGCTTAGAAAGGCCATCATACTGGCATTTTGTGCAGATAAGCCAGGGCTACTGTTCTGGAATATTCACTCCCAGTGAAGACTTGGATTGCCCATCCTCTCCATATTGTGGTACACATATCGTGTGTGTGGCACACTGGGGTGAATGGATGAGTTGTTTATAGTTAGAAGGGACCTGAGTTGGGACTTTATCTGCCCCAGGTCCTGCCTGGTTGCTCCAAGGGTCAACGAGGCATTGAGGTCAGGATCTTGGGTACTTCTGACCCAGTCATGGAAAACCAGTCAGGAAGCCCTGCTGTGGGCTCACTTAATCACTTGGCCACTACAGTGCCTGTATATCTAGCTAGAGGCTACCAATAAACAACATCAGATCAACTTCAGCCATGCTACAAGCATGTCTCATTAGGGAGGTCATTGTTGGGGGCAAGATGGCTGGCACCAGATAATATTGTTGCAGAACTCTTGTAGTATAAAGACAACTAGTTCTTCCCTGTGGGCCAGAGGTGCAAAAACAGAACTCATTCTTGGCTAATGCAAGAAAAAGAGACATATATGAAAGACTATTAGGCACTTACAGAGTCTCTGGGATGGCATAGTCATTCTTGGAGACTCTATCAGTGCCAAGCCCACCCATGAGGTCTCCCTGGTGCAGATCCCAATCCCATTGCCACAGGAAATGGACACTATCCAGAATGAGTCTGGACATAGTGATGACCGGGCACTGGACACCAGAAGCCCACCCTGCACCCACAGATGACTGGGTATTAGACACCAGAAGTTTACCCTGAATGCACTGATGACTAGGCCCTACACACCAGAAGCTTATCTACATCCTCTGATGACTGGCACCTGACACCACCAGATGTCCACCCTGCTGCCCCCTGAAAAGCTGGATATTTCACCACTACCTTCTCTCCCAAAAAGGATCTACAATGGCCCCTCATAATGTCTGTCTTCTGAATGGAAGTCACATCACATGCAGGTACGCCTATTCCCAGCATCTAGGTTGCATGTCTATTCCCAGCATCTAGGTCACATGTCTGCACTTACTAAAAGGTGAGCTGGACCAGCAGGATCAACTTTCTATCATAGTGAGGCAGGATTCACACAAGGGATGCCAGCGCCATGTAAGGATGGGGATCCAAATCAGCATGGGGGCCACAGCATGACTAGCCCATTGCACTCTGCAAAGTCATGTCATTGTCTTCCACCATAAACTAGTCTCTGCTGGTATCTTCTAAGCCAGGGATGCCATTGTCATTCTCCCAGTCACTGGTACAGAAACCTGGCAAGTAGACTTGATTCCTTCATTTCCCTGAGCATCAGCCCATTTCCAAGTCATAACCATCCTGCCTCCTAAAAATCCCATCATTTGTCTCAATTCGGAAGCCCCATTCCTTGGGTCTGGGCCCCTCTGACCTGTCACACTGGGATAGCAACACCACTCTAATGGCTCCCAGTTTTGGGCTGCCCCACACCAACTCTTCCTCCCTACGGTGCATGGTGATATTTGATAAAGTGCTGTCCCTCTTGTGTAAAATCCCTCAGTGGGTCCCCATTGCTTTCATGAGAGAATTCAATCCTTCAGATCCTTCAGTAATAATTTATTTTTACTTTTTGGACTTTCATGTACTGAGTATGGCAGTGATATTGTTCTTCTTTAACAGAAGAATAGAAATAGCTACATGTACTGAATACACACTAGATATGCCACATGAGACAGTCTTCACACAATGCCCCAGAGGTAAGTGCCATCTTACAGAGGGAGAAACTGAGGCAAGCAAAACCAATGGCAGCCCAGCCTCCAAACACAGGTCTCAAGTTCATGCCTTCAGCCAGACCTTTGTTCACTCTGTCTTCATTGAACTGCTGCTAGCATAAGATGCTGTCACTTGTTTGACTATTCCTTTCCTTCTTCCTGCCTCAAATGGTGCCCTTTCTTGTTCCCCGACCCGAGTGTTACTTTGCTGTTTAGTCTGAGATCAACCTCCTCTGAGGAGGCCTTCCCAATCTTCCCCTATCACCAATGTCCCACACTGGACTCTCCTCCACCAGCACTCAAAGCCTCCCTGCCTGGCAGCATTGCCTCTCTGCCAGTGTGTGGGAGCTGAGAGCAGGAACAGGGTCCTGTTTTGTCAGTGAGCATGCTGATGGAAGCGGTCCTCTAAAACACTCAGGATGTTCATGTCACATTCCGGGACACCTGAATGGTCTCAGAAGCCCTTGCTGCCGCATGCAAGCCCGGGTCAGCAGCAGCATGGGAACGTGCAGGCCAACTTCCCCAGAACAGGTGGGCCGGTGAACAGCCTCCTCCCACCCTCTAGTCACATCAGCCATGACTTGGGAGAAAATATGGCCCCTGCTGTGCTAAGTATTATCTTCACTTTTCACACTTGAGAAGGTACCTTCTGGAGCACTTCTAATGGGCCATCTTCTGGCCAGCTAGTTTCTAAAAAATCATGTATTTTATTGCTCCAGAGAGTCAACACTTTTTGTCCTTTAAGCCTTACTCTGAGGAGAAGAGAGATGATTTCTGAGAGAGTAAGCTTGGGGTTGGAGCAGGAATTCTGTCATTTAAATGAAATTCAGAGTCACAGCTCACTGTCCTGGGTTCCTGTGCTGCACAGCGACATCGTTGCTGGCTCCACAGTCTGGGAAGGCAACTGGTATGGGCTCTGAGGAGTGCCATGAGCCACACTTCAGCAGTTCCTAATAGCTCAGGGCTAAGCTTCCAAGCCAGACATGCTGACCTTCTTTATGCCTGTAAGATCTGCCCCATAATTTCTCTACATCTCACACTGTCTTAGGATCAACTGGATTTTCCCTAAACTACGTCAGCCTGGCTATTGATAAAGCTGGCCTAAATGTGAAGGGTCAATGACTATCACTTATTCCAAAGCCTTCCCAAGAAGGAGCACTCTGGCTCCATCTGGTGAGCAGCTGCCTAGCTGGGGAGCCCTTCGGTGCCCGGCACATGGAGGGCCTGTGCAATAGGTCCAGATACTGGTGTCAGTTAATCCTGATTAACCCTGGTTAATCCTAGGGGTCCATGCAGTCCTCTTGCTATAACGAAGTGTATCAATATTTAAGAATTCTCTAATCCATTTCAGTTGCCAGGACAGGGTAATATGAGTTAATGTATTTCCTGGAGTTTAGCAGAAGCTTATGATCATGATAAGCAAGTAAAACTTGCCCCATCATGCACTGCTTGAAACCTGGGTCATCAAGTTTCTCATGAGAACCCCTTGTCAAATTTTCCTATAGAGTGAGACCTCAGGGGCAGCACATACCTGTGGGGACAGTGCCCCAGGCTTGGCTGGTGGCCGGCTGGGCTGTGTGCCGCAGGCAAGTGGCCATCGGGGGAGAGGCTGTCTGGTGCTGGGCCTGGGGTGTGGTGAGGGGAAGGGCCGGCCTTGTGGCAGTGGCTGGGCTGCTCAGACTTCCACCACCTGGGTGGATGGTTGTGGCCATCCCTTTGGCCAGCGGAGAACCTCCAACGACATTATTCCGGGGTGGCCCAGCCCCTCCTACAGGAGCCCTGAGGAAATAAAAACAGAATCATTCAGGTGAGGTCACAGAGGAAACCATACAATACAGGCCATTAATAAAGGTCCACTCTCCTGGCTTTGAGAGATGAAGGGCACACAGCCCGGGGCAGTACTAAAACAATACTAAAACAATTCCAAGACAATCCTGTAGGCAAAGGATGCCCAGAGCTCAAGCCTGGCAGCGGAGCACCCTTTATGAAACCTTCATGGGGGCAAACTTTCAATGTAAATAGGTAAGAAACAGCAAAAGAACCCTAAGAATCAATATCAATCAAATATTTTATACCAGAGCTACTGCCCCGATTCATTCTAACAAATAGTTATGTCTGTTCCCACACACATCCAGAGAGAGTGGATGACTCAGCCACATCCCACAAGGCTTGGACGTATCTGGCACGTGGTGGGAAGCAGTGGCAAGCACCCATTCCCCTCCAGACATGGCTGCCTTCTCATTTCTGCCAGCCTCTGGGAAAGGGCACAGACCGCGTCCTGCTGAGAGATGTCAGGGAACGTGTAGTTTCATACCAGAAATAGATGCCCTTTCACCCCAAGTTTCCAGATGAAACCAGTTTCCAGCATTTAAGAAATGGAAGAAGAACATGACTCTGAAAATGGGCTGTAGCCCTTTAACCTCCATGTACTTGCTCCAAACTTGTGCACTGGTGGTGAGTGTGCCCCACACGGCAGAATATGGGGATTTGGAAGTTTCTGTGGGTTCAGTTTTAGGGATCAAATGTTTGCCATTTGTCCAAGAGCTGGGTAAAGTCCCCTTCTGTGCGCTCAGGGTCTCGGTCATGAGACACCAGAAGCCACAGGAGCATGAGAACAGGTACTGCCAGGTGCTTCGCCAGGTCGAGGAGCCGTACCCTGTGCGGCTTGGTACCGCTGGACCAAAACTTTAGTCAGGGATGGGCTATGCCCCACTAAATCAGGGTTTCTGAAGAACCTCCATAGGAAGAAGGGCCTCCTGGAAAAGGACCCATCTGTCCAGGGACCACAGGCAGAGCCTTCCTCTCTTAGCCCCTAGAGCTACCCTGAAATTCACCTCTAGCAAGGTACCTTGTCAGTGGGCCAGCCAAAACCATGACTATTTTAAAAGATTTATTTATTTGAGAGAGAGGGAATGAGTGGGAGGGGCAGAGGGAGAAGGAGAGAGAATCTCAAGCAGACTATGCGCTGAGCATGGAGCCTGACACAGGGCTCGACCTCATGACCCCGAGATCATAACCTGAGCTGAAACCAAGAGTCGGATGCTCAAATGAACGCACCATTGAGACGCCCCATGGATTTTTTTTTTTTTTAAATCACATCTGCTACCTATTGAACTCACTTTTACCCTAGGAAACAAATTGTAAAGCTTGAACAAAGTGGACTCATAAATTATGGGCCTTTCCAGGGGTCCAATGACATACAAGGAAGCCCATCACAGGGCCAGCACTACTCCTTGGGTGCTTTGAAAAGTATGAATCAGTCGAGCCATCAGTGCAAGTCTAGGCATTATTTAATGGTTTTCCTGTCAGTCTTGTCCCAGAGAGAGCAGAAACCTAGGGGCCATGTCCTCAGTTGATGTGCTTGTGCTGTAGGTAACCCAGAGTCCTGCCCATGAATGGTTTCCATGAGGGAGTCGGGCAAATAAAATCAGCAGTCGACCCCTCATCTTAGTGGGAAATTCTCAGGCAACTCTAGAGAATTCCTCGAGCAAACTTTTTAAAATTATATTTTCTGTTTTACAAAAATGATACAACAGGAAATTTGTAAAAGATAGGAAAGCAAAAGGAAGAAGAACATTTTTAATTACTCCTAATGCCATCACTCAATAACACTTGTTAGCTTTTGAGAATGTTTTTCCTTTGCATGTATGCATATGTGTGTTTTATGCATAACAGATTTATGTGTATCACACACACACACACACACACACACACACACACACACACCAGCTGTACTCACACAGGACGCACAGGCACAGGGACATGAGCTGGAGAGCTCACTCTCTTGAGCCATTTAGTGCCATTGCCCGGACCCCAGCTCATTCTCCTCCCAACTTCTCCCCTCACAGCCATGAGGAATGATAAGCAAAACCTAATTCAGAAGGGGGAAAGCTTGCCATGTGGAACCCTCGCCCAAGGGGAGCTCTCAGTTTATGTGGCCAAACCCTGTGGGCAGGGGAGCCCTTGCTGACTTCTGGACCATGTGGTTTTTGGCTTGCTCAGGCCACAACATGCTCTCCAGGTGGTAACCCGCTGCAGGGGGAACGCGGTGGGTGTGCGTCCTTCTCTCCTGGGCAGCAACACCAGCCTCACCTGGAGACGGGCGTCACGTAGTTTCCTGGGAACACCCCAGACAGCCCAGTCCTCAGGGACGTCCCCTTGAACCAGCCATCCTGACACTTCTCTAGGACACGGTACATCTCGCCCTTCCGCAGCTCCAGCTCGTCATTCTTCTGGGGCTTGTAAGCATAGAGCGCCAGGTACCTATGGGAAGAAGAATGGGGCCAAGGATAAATGATGGCTGGCAGGGATGGGCATATGCCATCTGGCATCACCTAGGTCACAGCTGTGCTCATCTTTGGATGAGTCCCCTCAAAAGGAAGAGCTGATTCCTGCAGGGCTTGTGCCCACCGTGCCTGACCTACTCTTCATGATAAAATCACTACAGTGGCACAGGGAAGGGGGAGGACCCAGCACTGTGATTGCCCACCTAGAGAACCAGGTCCTGAGAAGTACAAGCAGGGAGGAGACAGAGCTCGGTCTCTTGCTCCTAGAGCCCAGGTCACTCCACAGCCCTGTGCTGGCTGACCGGGGCAGGCAGGCCCTCAACACGACCCTCCCGTCCAATGGCTCAGTGAGCCTGTGTGACTCATCCAAGGTCCTGGAGGATGGGCCAGAACTAGATCACAGGTCTTTGGGGCCCACCTTCTAAAGCCTGATGCCCTGAGCCAGAGAAAATTCTAGGGAAAACCAATAATGAACCATCCAAGTTTGGGGCTGGATTTTCCTCATTTTATCTAACTAGACCCTGGCTTACCTGCCTGGTTCATTGACTCAGTCTGAGCTAGAGGAGACCCCAAAAGCCTTTTTAAAGAAAAGGCAGTCTAGTTAGGGAATTCTTGGTTGCAGTCTTCCTTGCAATATTTGTGCCATGACTTATAATTTAATTCTATTTTTCTCTTAAGCCTATTTGAAGACAAACCAAGAACAGACTCAGTGGTGTAAATCCTGGCCTAGGGTTTAGAAGCTGTGCCTGTAACTTAGAACATGACTCTGGAAGATGTCTATTTTGTCACATACCTCATGATAACTTCAATCTCCAACCCCACAGGGCACTTGCAAGGACTAGATAAGACTTGCAAAGTGCTTTGCTACTTTGGGATCTTGGGGAAATGGTTTTAAATTGATGGAGAGAACGGCATCAGGCAACAGTGTTGCTCACAAGATCCAGGGGGAATGTTGGTGAGGCTTCAGCTCAATGAGAAGCAACAGATGAATTTTAAAGAAGTGTCATCTGTCGGATCTCCTACCAGGATGGATGGCTTAGTGGGCATGTTCACCCCTCCCAGGGCCATGGGGATCTCAGGTCTGGGGATCTCAGGAAGGCTCCCCAGAGCACTCTCCTGAACCTGGGTGAGGCCACCTCTCAGGAGGTGAATATAGAAATGGGAATAATTCACCAGGGTTCAAGCAAGAAGAAAGGAGGCCCCCTGAAGTCTCAGAGACCAGCTAAGGAACATGCTACTGTTAGGGCCTGCTTAGCCTAAGGGCAGCCATAACAGGTTCTATAACCCCCTGGTGATTTAGGCCCCTACTCACCGGCCAGTGTCAGGCTTATCAGGACAAAACAGAATGTGGGCAGTTATGCTGAGAAACCAAATGTACATCTTGCCGCAGTTCCTGGAAATTTGGAATTGTATCTTACCCACCCAGGTTATGGGCGGCTGACTTGTGAACTGTGTGTAACCGCGAGGGCTATGGAAAATTACTGTGTGACTTATGCTTGCTGTTTGAAACATATATGTACCCCTAGAGCCTTGCATTTGGGGTCCTTGTTGAAACCCGCTGTGCCGGGCAGATACTTGGACCCCAGCTAGCTGGCAATAAACCTCGCTGTGTGACTTGCATTATCCTGAGTGTCCTCAGTTTTTTTGGGGGAGGTGGTCGACATTGAACCTTATCAGCTACAAAGAATGAAAACTGCCCCCCACCCAACTCCCGAACCTAAACACTGCAGATGCCTCTGCTTCATTCAATGGAGGCCTTGCCTGGTTAATTTCCTTTGTTTATAGGTCAACCCCCACTCCTCTCTCTTTCCTTAGGGATGAAAGTATGGCTTACATCTTGATTTCTCTCTCTGTTTTCAAAGATTCAAAGATAAACACCAATGGCCAGGAAGGATTCGGAGCTTCGGGAAGGATAAAAGAAGCCATCACTGGAGGGGACCCCCATGCTTGTCATGGACAGAAAGATTCATGGTTTTTGAAGCAATGCCCAGGTGACAAAGAGAACCCAGGTGTCATCTGTTTTCATATCTGATGACTTGCAGGAGCTCTGATGGTAACAGATGGTAACAGAGGATGACCTCAAACAGGAAAGTCACATGACAATTGGGTTTGTGCCCCAGACCCTGGCTTGCCCTTTAACCTCTCGGGGGCGGCCTCATGTTGGGAGGCAAGGGCAGGATGAACACAAGAGGAAAGGAGAGGCGATGGCTGGGGCCGTGGGAGGCTTGTGAACAACAGCGACGCACGCCTTTTGTGCCTGCTCTCAAGGAAATGTAATTGAAGCATAAATCCTGTTTGCTTGCCTCCTTCTGTCTCTTCATGGGGCGAGAGCAATCTCTTTGATTCTGTGAATACACAGCAGCCAGGAGCACAGTGCCAAGCTGGGGGTGATGGCGCCTTGGGGTGTGCACGCAGCACAGACCTCAGCAAACAGTCACGTTTCCTTGGTCAGGAGGGGAGGAAGCACATGCTACCTTTGTTCCATTTGCCCAGCAGGGGTGACAGGCGCCAGGCTCTCATCCCTGGCTTGGTCAACAAGGCGTGGGCACCGGCATCCACTGCAGCCATGCCTGGAGGCCCCCGGAGAGCAGTAGTGCTGCCACCATTGGCCCATGCCCTGCCAGCTGCCTCCTCAGCCCCCAGGTCCTCAGGCCCAGGAAGGGACGACGTCCCGCACACCTCGGGCACATCCTCCTCCTCCCTCTGGGCCCCTGGGTGTCCAAGGACGGGGCCAGCAGGCCAGCACCAGCATCCTAAAGTGGTGCTCCACAGCTTCCCGCCTGCTTGGGCTCTGCCTGAACAAAGATCACTTTTCCAAAGGCTGCTTTCACGTGCGGAGGTTCAAGACCGGCCGACCTCCTCAAAGAGGGCATCATGTTGAAGAGTTTCAAGGCCCGGCTCTTCCACTCTCATCTCCCCATTCACAGGGACGTGAAGACTCCTAAGCAGCTGAGTCCTCCCATGACAGATCATGCTGTCCTCAGCCAAGATCCTGGCACAAGGCAGCCAGCTGCCACTGGGAAGCCGCCGATCTAGCTCCGGAGGACGGCGACAGCCACCGCAGAGAGAGCCCAGTCCAGCCTGGAGGACAGGGACCATGAGTATGCGTCTCCAGCTGGAGTTCCCAGCAAACCCCGGCTCAGGACAGCTCTACACCAACGTGTCCCCCGAGTATGCTAAACTTGCCCCGACGCTCCTCTCTATCTGGAGCTCTCCTCTGTCTCCCTGCTGCCCTCCACTCCCCACTACTCTGTACCCTCCACGAGAGTAGAGATTTTTATCTGTCTTGATCACTACTCTATCCCCAGGATCCAGAATGTGTCTGGCATAGAGTTGACTCCCAGTAAATTCTTGTTTTATAAAAGAAGGATAAAACAGGGGCTCTGGTGTTGAGATGAAGATGAAGACTGCTGAAGAGAAGTGTGTCTGTGTGTTCCCACTGCATGTGTGTGGGCACGTCCTCGAAATGATTCCATACAGCCCCAAGGTCTGCCGGCTGACCTCGAATACAAAAACAAGTGCAAACAGGTACCAGCTTTCCCCATTGGGGAGGCCAGTATGGAGATGGGACTGTGCCAGGAGGGGGTGGGTACCATGGGGAGGCAAGAAAAGGCAGAAAGGATGGGGATGCAGGGTACTGGTATCTCAGCAGTGAGGAGAAGAGTGAAAAGGAGAAGCAGAGGGTGAAGCACAGGGCAAGAGAGCAGAGAGACCTGAGTCTGTCCAGGAGGGAACTGAGCTGCCCTAGAGAACCCAGACAGACAGAAGCCAGCAGAGAAGGCAGTGAGCCGGGGGAGGGAGGGAAACAACTGAGGTTTGAGGTTTGTGGGTGAGAGGTGAATCAAACAGGGGAGGAAAGCTTCTATTAACATTATTTCCAAACTGGTTTGTCCAGCTCCTGGGGGATCAAGGAGCCTTCTAAACAGGGGCTGTGGGTGGCCTAGGGAATAGAGCTTTGATAAGGGACTGTCTCTTCGCCCCTCCACCTATCCTTGCAGCCCCTGGGACCAGGGTGACTTCTGTGTGCCACCTGCACCGTCCACCCGCTCAGTGGAATTTGAAGCTATGGACAGGGGACACCTGCCCTGTCATGCATGGCCCTCCCAGTGAGCAGACAGACCCCAGGCAAGCATGTGAGGCTCACATTGGCTCAGCAGCCCAAGGCACCTGCACTGGCTCACAGCATTCTCAGTGAGTGCATTAGCACCCAACTTCCACAGTGGGGGAAGCACACTGCAGATCTAAAAACCAAGCAAGTGTTAGCAAGTGCAATAAATACCCCAGGAGCCATCAGAGCTGACAGTCATGTTAGAGATCCTGGGGGAATAGCCATCAAATAACTGAAAGTTAATTGTCTTTTGGGAAGGAGCCGATTCTATTTCCCTCAACATTTGAGGATCTCCATGACATTCAATAGAACAAAGACTTTGCATTCACTTCTCAGCACAGAAGGGGAGTTTCCATCCTTCCCCATCAAAACAACAATGAAAAAAAGAGAGAGAGATTCTTTACAACATGGGCCTCAAGCCACCCTGATTAAGTCTTTTAAGTCAGAAAAGTCTTCTATCAAACGTCCATTGTTATTTCAGATGAACACAGAATCGTTCCTGATGACAAAAACAGGAAAAAGACCAAACCTGGAGTGGGACACCGCTGCCTGGTCCGTCTGACTGGGCTAAGCGTGTGGGCCTACAGAACCATGGAGCAGGGGAACGGCGCCAGCCCCACAGCCCGCCTGTCACATGCTCTGGCAAGGGACCTGCTGACAGACAGCATCACTGCCATTAGTTTGAGAAAAGACAGGCCTGGATCTCGAAGAGGCTACCTTGAGCCTCTTCACGTGGGAGATCTGGATTCTTTTCAGTGGAAGCCGGTGTTTCCCTCATAGTTTCTGGTCTTCTACTCATTCAGCGTTCAGTGGACAGGCCTCTTCGGGGGCTAACAGTGTCATTTCCAGGAATGCCATAAGCTCTAAGGGACGACACATTCCCCTTCACATCTTTAACTCTCAGCTGTACCTCAAAAACTCTAACTGCACCTTCTTTATAAGTGGTCTGTCCAAGAGCCCTAAGAACAGTCATGCTGGGCCACCAGCCCGGCCAGACGAGGGCAGGAGGGCAGGTGTCAACATCTCACAGGATCTTGCCTAAGTCCCATGTGAACTTGTGTCCAGGGAGACCCCTCACTTCACAGCTGAGAAAGTGAAGGCTCAGAAAGGTGAGGATCTGTGTTTCTGCAGTGACTGGGAAGTAGGCGGGGCTCTGTGGCAGCAGGGACGGGGCAGGGCACCTCAAGAGGCTGTGGGGGAGGCTGGCGGGCCCCGCCGAGGTCAGCCCGGGCCAGGTTGGGCTCTGGAGCCAGGGAGCCCCTGTGGCCACGGCACCGGGAGGCATTACTCTGGTCTGCCTCAGGACACTGATGCACATGCTCTTTCCATCTTTATTTCCAATTTGTTCTGCGGATGAGTGATCTCTCCTCTGGTCTCAAAACTTCAAGTCTGGCCTCTAGGTGTGCGTTGCTGGGGGAACTGGAATGTAAATAAGGCTGACTTCACCTTGAAAAATCTCTGCCCCTCCCGTTTCTTTTTCCTTTGGGTGCCTCACAGAGAAAAGCAGAAGCAGATGGCTGTGCGGATCCTCTTTCTGCAGAGATATCTGTAGATCGACCCTGGCCCAGGGCTTATGCTAGGGAGAGGCGCTGGGGAAGGGTGGGGGAATCCGTTTTCTTTAGGGATGGCCCCGCCCACGGTGAGCCAGACACCTCCCGCCCTCCTGGTCCCTGCTCTGCACACTGAAAGCCACAGCAGTGCCACTTCCTCACTCCCTCTCCACCCGTGTCCCCTCTGCAGCACGCAGCCAGAAGGGCCTTGCTGATGGTCTCTGAGCGGGCTGGATGCCCCTCGCAGTGCTCAGAGCAGCAGGCCCATCCTCACGGAGCCTGCAGGGGCCATGCAGGCCTGGCACAAAAGAGGCAGCCCCCATATAATCCTCATCCTCATGGTTCCCAGGGCCCATGCTCACTTTTTATTGCTTCAAAAGGCCTCTTCAGCTCCACACAGACTTCCACGATGGCTCAGGGTCATCTCAAAAGCATGTGTGGGTCAGACAGGGATGGCTCCCACAGGCGCAGAAGTCACTTCACACACAAAGGTTGGTACTAAAAATACCTTATTGAAGGCAATCGTAGAAGAATGTGGTTCAGAGAGCCTTCTTTCCCACCATCCTGTGGGTTATATGGGGCTTTCAGGTTATACTCCTCCTCCAGCTTGAAGGTGAGCCTGAGGGTGGGGTCAGGCCGCCCACCTCCTCCCCCAGGGTGCTCTCAGACGGAGGGCATGCACATAGAAGCATCCATCAGCCATGGCCCCTCAGCCTGGCATCACATACTGTCTGCTTTTACCAGCAGTCTCCTGGACATCTCCAAGGACACCATCACTCACCCGTATCACTTGCTCATTTCTATAGCAAGATGTTCACTTGTGTTAATTATCTACAGTTTTCTTCAGCTCTAATCAAAGAGTGAATTGAAGTATTTTAGTGCCTTCATTAATTTCACACCCTTTCTCCTCTACA
>RCUC01097351.1:0-21055 GCA_003697995.1 Taxidea taxus jeffersonii | reverse complement strand
ACTAATTCTTTCGATTCATCCCCGTGGTTGCCTGTATCAGTACTCTGTACTGCTGAGTGGCAGTAGACACATGGATGAATGTGGCGTGTTTTATGCGAACACACACGCATCTTTAGAGTAAATACCTAAAAGCAGTGCTGCTGGGTCACACGGTAAGGGTGTGTTTAACTTTTTAAGAAACCGTCAAACTGTATTCCAGGTTCCAGGCTGAACCCTTTCACATCCCCACCAGCGGAGGGCCTGAGGGTTCCAATTTCTCCACACTCCCACCGACATTTGTCACTGTGTGTCTTTTTGATTATTGTCATCCTAGTGGGTATGAAGTGGGATCTCACTGTGGTTTTAATTTCCATCTCCCTACAACCATGAACACCTTTTCACGTGCTAATTAGCTACCTGTATTTCTTTGGTGAAGTGTATTCAAATCTTTTGTTCATTTTTTTTTTTAAGATTTTATTTATTTGCCAGAGAGAGAGAGTACACACAAGCAGGCAGAGAGGCAGGCAGAGGCAGCGAGAGAAGCAGGCTCCCTGCCGAGCAAGGAGCCCGATGCAGGACTTCCAGGGATCCAGGGCCCTGGGATCATGACCTGAGCTGAAGGCAGCGGCTTAACCAGCTGAGCCACCCAGATGACACTCGCTCACTTTTAAAAACTAGGTTATCTCCTTTGCGCTGCGGTTCTGAGAGTTCTTCATACTCTGAATACAAGTCCTATATCATGTGTAAACACACACACACACACACACACAGGGTTTGTAAATTCTGTCTTCTTGGCTGTGGCTTGTCAGTGATTTCTCATTCAGCTTTGCAGCATCAGTGGGAGAGCACAGCAGCACAGTCCCTGGCCTGCATCCTCCTACAAGGGGCCCCGAGGACTCATGAGAAGGAGGCATGCTGAGGGTGCAGCCTGTGCTGTCCTAGACTGAAATGCAACCAGCCCCTGCCTGAGCACCTGCAAGGCGCTCCCCACCTCGGAGGGGTAGGAGGAAAAGGGGGTCCATTTAGCTCTCAGCAGCCAAATCTACTCTGCTGGCTGGGTCAAGGCACGGCTTTCCACAGCTTGGAACCTAGGCTGTGCCTCCGGTCGGTAGCTGACCCTGGTGCCTGTAATTACAAGAACCGCCTGCAGGGGGCAGCTCAGCAGCTTGCACATCTGGTCCAGGGACCAGAGACTGGCAACAGTCCACTAGGGCTGCCAACCTGCACAGGACCTCACAGGGTTTAGGGTCCAAGGCATCTGATGATAATCTGAGTCATGGCCCTGGTTCCTCACAGCCTCCAGGTCAGTGCCCTTCTGCCTTCCTCCCCAAACCAACCACTTACTTGAACTCTGCTTAAAGCCGGTCGCGGAGTGGACGATGACATTCAGGAACCCATACAGCCCTGGAGATTCATCATCTGTGCAAGAGAGCAGAGAGGTGAGCATCCATGCTCCTGAGACAGGGAGGCAGGTGACAGGCTCTGCTTCAAAACCAATCCTCGAGGGGAGCACCATGTGATGGCCATTTGCTTAGCACGGAGCCAGGGGATGTCATGAGCAAGAACCACATCCACTGCAGCCTCCGTCTCAGGGACCTGAGGATCTGAGTTGGGTTCACAGCACAGTAGACCCGTGACTGAGGTGAAGAGTAATAAGGTTCCCAGGACAGGAAAGGAGACGTGGGCACAACCCAAGTGCCCATGAGCAGGAATGAGTGGACACAAGTATGTGGACGAGTGAAAGCAAAATGCAGCATGACCAAAGGGAGGACAGGGGAGGAGGGCCAGACCCAGAGCACAGAGGGTCTGAGATGTGTTGTATGACTAGGAACAAAGTCATGGGTCTCCTCAACCACCCAGCAGCTGGGGACAGACCACCCCTGACCCGTCCCATCCACTCCTGGGAGGGGCTGACAAGCCCCTAGCAGCGCACACGTTCCTTTGAGAAACCTATGGTCCCAGAGACAGTGCTGACAGCAGAAAGGGACAGCAGCCCTTGGGAGGACAGCCACCTTCTTTGTTGATGGTCAGTGGAATGCTGTGGACAGTCTGCAGTTTGACACACGAATTGGTCAGCATCTGCAGCTCCACGGACGTCAGCGAGAAGCTTTTGAAACCTGAGAGGGTAGAAACCAGGTGCATCAATCAGCCAGCCTGCATGGTTCCCCCGACCCTGGGGACACCCAGAGGGTGTTCTCTGATGTCCCCGTGTGGGATCTTCACCATGGTGATAAGCTGTGATGGCCAGGAGGGGGTGACCTGCTCCCAACAGAGGAGCCGGTAAATGGCCAAGCAAGGCGTGGCCTTGGATGAGGCTGCGCTCTGAGGGCAGGAGGAATTAGCATAAGTATTGCAAACACAAGAGTGGGCCTGCCACCAACCACAGCCACAAGGCAACTGTGAGAGGGCGCCCGGGAGCATCTTTCCACACAGATACATAGCAGAGCCCTGCCCTGAGCTCTGTAAACAAGGGTCCCTGGATCTCCACCAGGTGAGGAAAGGGGGCTGATTTCTGTTGCAGCGCTAAGCAGGGAACAGACGCTGCCATGCTGCAAATGGTTGGGGTCCCCCTGGTTATAAAAGCACCCCTGGGACATGAGCCTGAGCAGGGCAGCAGGCACTGTGGCAGCGGGGGCGCAGCACAGGCAAGGACAAAAAGCCCGGAGGAATGGGAGCTCAGGACAGGGCAGAGGCGTGTGGAGCTCCTAGTCCACCTCGGACACCATACTCAGCCCGGCTCTCTCTGCAGGCACTCTCAGAACAGTGCCATATGCAGCACACCTGCAAACCTCTTAGCAAAGACGGCTCAGGAATCCCGAACCACACAGCTGGGGTGCAGAGGAAGGACCCAAGCGGGGCAGCCCCAGGACTTGCGGCAAGGTCTGCTTTCCCACTTCTGAAGCCTGCCAGACAGGCCCAGGGGCAGCTCTGAGCTCAGGAGAAGGTGAAAATTGTTAAGAAAGGAAAGCACCCAGGAAAGGGACCATCCCAGAGAAGAGTGAGCACCCTATCCTAAGAGTGATCAAGTGCTGGCCCCTTGGACAAGGACTGGGACCAGCACAGTGTGGCTGTGTCTGTTGCCTGGGTGGGTCCAGCCAAGGGCCCCTTTGGCATCAGCACCTGCTGGGGGATGAGGGAGACCTGGGGACGGGGCAGGCAGGGGCAAGGGAGGGCCACAGGGGACAGGTAGGCATCAGAGCAGGGAGGTTCAGGAGGGAGGTGGGGAATTTAGGGAAGGCATTGGGGGAGAGGGAGAGTTCACAGGGAAGGCCAGAAAGCAGGTGGAGGTGACATACAGGGGATGTGGGGAAGGCCTAGGAAAGTGAGCATAGAGGGCAGGGCCCTAGCAGGGGCTCCTGTCCATTTTATTTTCTGAATCAGAGCTCACGTAGCATCACTTGGGTAAGAGAGCCACTGCCCAGCCCCTCAGGAAGAAAAGGCTTGAAACCACAGGAGGAGATGAATATCCAGCCCCAAGGTTCCAAGTCTATCCTTGGAGAGGCCACTTACACTTTTTCTGCTGCTCTCGGATGTTCTCCCTCCACTCAGCACGCTCATAGTCAGAGGAGATCAGGAACGTGTAACTCTGGGGGGCGAGAAGGAGAATGCACTCTGCCTACCTTCACTCCCCATCACTGTCCACACGTGCTCCATCAGTGCACCCCTCCAAGGCACATGTACCCGTTGCCAGAGGCTGGCTGGAGCCTGGTGGCTGAGTGTGCTTACAGCTTGGCTTGTGTTTCTGGCACTCTCCACCCTTCCTGCCAGCTGGGCTTCAGGCCACAGCTCCTGAACCCCATGCAGCTCTGCCTCTGGAACCCTCCCACTGCCTGGACTGCCTGGGCCAGGGCATGGCATGCTGTGGCTTAGGGCCACAGAGAAGGTAACCAGGTGGGATCTGCAGGTGCTGGTGCCACCCTGACCACCTGCGTCCAACACACAAGCCCTGAGCTGTGACCCAGAGATGAGGCTCTTGCAGAGCCCGCCAGCTGCCTCCCTAGGCTGCCCTCTGACAGCCACGGACGATGCCCGGTGAGGGAGAGGCCCGGACTCCAGACGGCACCAGGAGCCAGACTCAGAATAGAAGGTCCCCCTCAGGCCCACAAGGTCCCCAGATGGAATCCCTGTACTGAGGTCTGTTTCTGCACAAACCTGTGAACCCCCTGCTCTAGTCAGACTTCCTGGAGACCCCACCACCTCCCAGCTATAAGGGCTAAGGTCAATCTGGGGCTTCGGCCCAAAGCACAGGTCCAAGGGACACATGGGCCTGGGTGTGCCGTACTGAACCAGCCTCTGGTGGTGTGGGAACACCCTCCAGAGATAAAGAGCTGCTGTTGTACCTGCCACACGGGAGCCGGGGAACACAGCTGCCACCTAGCTGGGCAGTGGGTCTCGGCCACAGCACAGTGAGGTTCCAGCTAGATGGGACCCGGGGGCCAGGAGTGTCTGCCGGGGCTAGCAGGGGAAGGCCCCAGCTGGCTGAGATCATGACGGGCACTCACCTTGCCGTTGCGGTTGTGTACCCTGAAGGCCATGCTGGGGGACATGAGCAGGAGCAGCGACTCCTGCTCTGACAGCTTCTTCTTCAGCCTCTCGATGGCCTTGCTGCCCTTGTTTGCCCTCTGTGGGGAGAGGCCACACAGTCACATTTCCATGCCGGGGGCCCAGTGCTACCCGTTCCCACCCATCCCGTCCCCACTGCTCCCAGAGCCTTCCTTGGCCTACAGGGTTTGTGGAGCCGTTGGCCAGGGGTGGGGGTGCGGAGCTGTAGGTCAGGGGGAGGAGGACCCCTGTCCTGCTGAGCCCACCTCAGCCAGGCATCCCTGAACCAAAGCCCAATCTTCTGGGGACCCACCTTGTCTGTGGCCACCCCATGGTGCCTGCTCTGGCCGGGGCTAACCTTACATGCGAACCCTCACTGTTCCTCAAGTCTTATAATCTCTCCAGAAACAACCAGGGGCCTGCCTGGGCCTGTCCAGAACACCTACAGGGGCTGATCCCCCTTCCTGGGATCCTCTCTCCATTGGTGCAGCCGGGCACCTCCCCCACTCCACATGCTGGATGGTTCCAAGCCTGAAGGTGGGCTTGCAGGGATTCCAGCAGGTCTCCCAGCAGGTTTCCAAGGCTGGGAGTGGATCAGACATCAGATACCTGTGTGTGAGGACTGGCCTTGCTCCTTCCCAACTGGTCTCACCTTTTCTCTCTGGATATCGTTCTTGATCTGGGATATCTTGATCTTCATGGCATCCAGCTCCTCGTCCAGCACCAGTGGGATGCTGGGAGCCGCCTCTGACTCGTCCACTGTCTGGAAGCTGAGATCCGTGAGTGGGATGTACCATTTGCAGTCGTACTGCTGGGTTTTGCTGGGGGAGGAAACAGCACATTAACACACAAACTGCTTCTCCTTTGCTAATGTCACTGCTCTCAAGAACTGGAAAAGCCCAAGTTTGAGACTCTCATAGTTTACAAGACCTTGAAACCTAGCTTGTGGTCCGTGTGACAGGCTGGCATAAGGCCACTGGCCGACACTGGGGACCCAGTCCCAGTGACCCCTAGCAATGGGGGATCACTGCTTGTGTGACTTAGGCCTGATCCACCTCATCCTGGGTTGAGACGGTGGTGGCTCACAGGCTCCCTGATGTGGGAGCACATCAGCGGGGGGCATCCACCGGCAGGACAGGACTGCAGACGCCCCCAGAGCCATAGAGTTTGAGGGGCTACAGATCTCCTGGGGGTAATCCCTTGCCGTGACAGAAGGGGAAACCGAGGCTGTATCCTGATGTGACTGATTTAAGTGTGCTCAGTACGGTAATGGCAGAACAGGGGAAAGAGCCCAGTTCTGGTCTTTCTCAATATAATCTCTTATTTCCTTTATAGCTGGTGCAACCTGGGTGGTCTGATTCCCGGGAGGAGGGGTATGTTGGGGGTTGGTTTGTAGCCTAGGCTGAGAATAATTTAGAAGCTCTTACCAGGTCTGGGGAGACAAAGTACAAGGATGGTCTAGTAATGCCCCCCACTCCCCACCCTGCTCCCTCACCTGCCAGCCTGCACTAGACTGCAGCTCTCTGATCTGTCACTTTTTCTGGGTCATGACATGACAGACCCCCAAGAGCACCTCATCAGGTAGGTTCCCCTTCTACTGTAGAAGGTAACAGATTGGTCACTGATCCTGACCTAGACTGTCTCCAAGTTGTTAGTGATGACCTTTCACCCTAAGCCTGGCATCATGGCCAGGTGGAAACAACGTGACCTAAAGAAAGTGGCCTGGACACATAGTTACCAAACTCTTCAGGCTCACTGCCCAAGGGGAAAAAAAAAAAAAGAAAGCTAGGTTTCCTTCACCCATGAGACCAGCCCCGCACCCAGCCCCAAGACCCTCCCCACCTGGCAGGATGGGTGCCATGTGGTCACTTACCCCCCGCTCTGCTTCTTGAGCTTGGTACAGAGAAGCAGGTCAGTGAACAGGAACACGTGGCGCAGCTTACGGGCCCCCTCCACTAGCTCCACCATGAAGCTGTCCTTCAGCAGTTGCCGGTGCTGCGGGGTGCAGTGGGGGCTTGAGTTAGGGCAGCAGGCCAGGGAGGGTGGGCCTTAGTCTCCCACTCTCAGACCCAGTCTCCAGTATTTCCCCATCTCAGTGAACACACACATAATGCTTTCCTCTTTGTTCAGCAAAGCTTCTTGGGTGCTTGGCCTGTGGAGGAGGGTGAGCGGACAGGGTACCAGCCGCTGGCTTGAAGGCTGGAGAGGGGGACGTTACAGCTATGTCAGTGGTGTGCAGAGAAAATGATAGCAGGAAACCCCTGTGAGCAGGGTGGTCCCTGCCTCTGTAGGGCAGCAACTGGAGACCCAGAACAGGTAAGAGACTGGCCATGCGAGGGGCCTTCTTACAGAAGGACTATCATAGCACAGGCCCACGGTGAGACGAGCATGGCTGGGGCAGCCTGGTGAGCGGAGAGGAGGTGGGCCCAGTGTGCTCCAAGAAGGCCTGGCTTAGTTCTGAGGGCAGCAGGAGGCCAAGCAGGGGGCCCAGAGCTGGGACCCTATGCCCTAGGCTTCTTAGGGTCAGTGCTCACTGACCGGCAGAAGCCCACATAAGATGCCTGGATACCTGCAGCCTGAGTTTGAGGTGACCTGTCCAGGATTCACTGGACCTAGACTGAGCAGGAGGATAGGAGGCACTAGCCCGCCAGCAAGCCACGTGCCTCTGCACCCAGGTGCTTCATCTGAAAGACAAGAACACTCCCACTGGCTCATACAGCTCCGGGGGTAGCTGAATGGCACACCAAGGTAAGTCAGTAATTCTTCCGAAAATGAGTGCCCGGCACCTCATGAGGGTCAACATGGTACTGTGCCAAGGACACAAAGACAGGATGAGAGGCTGACATGGCGAGCCTCCCCCTTCCCCATGCACATTCCAGGTACGCTGTGCGAGCACATGGCTTCATCATCGCATGTGATCCCCATGACACCCTGCAAGCAGGTCCTTGTGCCCATCTCACAGATGAGAAATGGGAGCCTCAGAGAGCTTTACCACCTGTCCCAGGCAGGTGACTCAGGTGAGTGAGCAAGTAGAGACGCTCAGCAGACTCTGCCCTTGGGAATTCAAAAGCCCATGGGAGAGAGACCAGCTTAGCGGGAACCCAGCCACCCTGGCTCCAGGGAAGGCCCTCCAGAGAGGATGACTCCCCATTCCTCACTGCGATGGCCAGGGAAGGGCATGGAGGATCAGGTACATATACCGGAATGGGCAAAGATCCATAGTCCCTCCCCAGCTGGAGGTATCCCCATCCCCACCCCTGCCCCTGGTGTGCTTGGTAGGCCCATGCCTGGCTCCCTGCCACTTGCAGCCTCAGACTCCTCTTGGGGAGCCTGTGCCTCCCGAACTCTCCCAGATTCTCTGCAAGAGCTGGAGCCAGCAGAGCTGCCCAGAAGCAAGTATAGCCTGGGCTAGGTCCTAGGACTCCCAGGTGTAAAAGCCACACGTCACTGTCACATTCAGCTCATTTCACAATGGCCAGCTAGCCCCTGGCTCCAGGGAGCGAATGATTTAAATGGAAGAGCACTTAATGTGGAAGCGCTGGAAGACTCCTGCGTTCCAAGGCCATGACTCATTGTCACTCACCTTCTGCCCGCCTGGCAGACAGCCCACCTGGCATTGGCGGCTACAGGAAGCAAGAAAATGTGTGCACCTGGAGAAATGTCCACACAGAGCTGGAGACCCTAGGGCAAAGCCTAGGGCAAAGCCTAGGACAAACTTGACTGCTGGGTCCTCATCAGGGAGTAGGTCTGTGAAGGCTCCTGGAACCCTGAAGTCCCAGAGGAATGAACAGACAGATGCCTCCGCAGCAGGGACAGGGGAGAGGGTCTTCCAGCCCAGGGGGCAGGGACCCAGGGACCCTCTGTGATGGGACGTGAACCCTTTCTCCATACAAAGTGGCTGAGCTTCTGGCCACCACCAGCAGAGGGCCCCTGATGTCCAGCTCAGAAGTAGACTCATCACCAGCAGGTCAGAAATGCCCAGAGTCCCAATAGTGCCCACCCTCCTCCACCCCTCAACTGCCCACCCTCTCTCCCTGCAAGGTCCTGCTGCTCATGCCTTCAGCTGAAGTGTCGCATTCATCCTTCACAAGACCACTGAGTATTCCCTGGTGCTTGGCGCAGCCCACAAGCCTGCCCTGTTGTGTGGAGAGGACACATGGCTGACTGTGAGGAGCACACAGACCCCTGGGGCTCAGCCTGCAGCCTTGGGAGGCTGTGACAGGCAGACTCCATTTGGATACTGTGACAGTTGCCATGACCCTCCCTGTGAACTCTTGCCTATGCAAACCCTCATCTTTCTAAGAGAAGCCCCAAAGCCAAGGGAGCCCTGACACTTTCTAGTCGGCCCACCGCCCCCAAAGCATCCCAGTCTGAGCCCTGCTCCGTGCCACGCTGTCTCCGAGGAAGAGCAAGTGCGTGAGTGCTGGATAGCAGTGGCTATCTTCAGAGTAAGACTCTTTCATTGTGAGTTTTCCCTGTCTTGTCACAGTTGCCCTTCCTCCAGAGGAAGCACTAGGTCTTGCTTCTGAACCCCAGGCCACCCTGGGGTCTTCAGGCATGCCCAAACAAAAAATATCCAGGGCAGAAGGGGTCTCCCAGCCCCAGGAAAACAGGCCCCCAACTACACACTGGCAAATCTACAAAGGGAGCCTGGACCCCAGGAGAGAGACCAGAGTTGGGGGGAGGGGGCAGGGCAGCAGGCAAGGGGAGTGTGAAGGAGAGGGAAGGGCCAGGCATCACACTGTCTGTCCATATTTCCCCAGGCCCAGGGATAGTCCTGAGGCACTGACTCTTAGGGCTGGTGGTCCCACGCTGATGCACAGCCTAGGGCCCTGACCCTGGGTAGATGCCTCCTCTTGGCTTTGGAGGTCAGCCGGCCTAGGCCTGGGATCAGCCCGGCTCAGCCCCGCCCAAAGCCCCAGGCTGAAGAGGGATTCTGTCTCTGAAACAGTCCTATAAAGAAACCACAACAAACCCCTATCCGCACAGACACCATTTCAGGAAGGAGAGAAGCCAAGGGTAGATGATCAGGGAGGAGGACAGAAATGAAGGAGGGATGAAGCAGGTACAGACCCAATAGCAAGTTTTTGAGGGGCTTCTCTGCCCTTTGGCTGAGGCATCTCAGAGGCTGCCGGACCCTGTGGCCATCACTCGGGCCTCTTCTCAGATCCTGGGCTTCTGCAGAGAAGCCCTACCATCCCACATGGGACCAGTGTAGAGCTGGAAGGCCCCTGTCTGCCCAGGAGACGTCCCACTTGGAAATGTTCACTAGCCCTGTCCGCAGCAATAACTTCTGGTGCGGCCCTCCTGTGTCCCCCTGAGAGGACACAGCAGGGTCACACAGCTTGGATGCATCAGGTCACAGCCCCATGGCACTGTGGGCTGTGGTCTAAAGATGGTATGAAGTTGGGTGGCTGGAAAGGACTGTCCCTTTGCCTCAGCATCTCATGCAGAGCAAACAGCCCTGGGTAGAGCTGTAGGAGAAGACCCGGAACCCGCTGGACCCCAGGGTAGGGCAGCACCATTCTCAAGTCTATGGCGCAGTGACTCAGGAAAGCCAGCCCCTTGGGGGGGCCACAGGAGTGCATTTGTGCGAAAAATAATCCATGTATCTCTGTGTCTCTCTGTGTGTGTCCCCATGTAGGCAGGCATGTCTTTGTATGTGTGTATCCCTGTCAGTGTATGGGTCCTGATCTCCGTGTTGCTCCATGTGTGTGTCCCTTGTATATATATTTCTGTGTCTATGTCCTCATGTGTGTGTCAAGTTCCTGTGTTTCTGTATATCGTTCTAGATGTTTCCATGTCCCTGTGTATATCACAGTGTGTGTCCCCTCATGTGCATGTCTTTGTGTGCGCTATGGGGTGGAACAGTGATGGTGGTGGGGAAGGCACTCCACTTGGGGAGTCCCCTACCCCCCACATTCCAGGTGGGGAACACCTGTTTAGAGGGGACACCACTTGCCTCCCTGAAAGAGTGATAAGCTCATGCTGCCAGGGAGTGAGGTATCTGCAGCCCACCCTCCTCTCTTCTCTGCAGTGATGATGCTGGCTCAGCCAGTTCATCTCTCTGAGCCTTGGCTGCCTTAAAACATAAGAGGGGATGCAAACCCTGCCTAGCAGCATTTTTCAGAGGATTAAATGTGCCCACACGGGGCTATTGGCTCCCATAAGCCAAGTCCTTTGAAGGTCCAGCCCCTGCGTTGAGAGGTGCCCTGTTATTGGGCTTCTCACACTTCGTGATGACTGGGGGGGTACCATCATCCTCATTGCTACAGACAAGGAAACCGAGGCCAGTGAGGTTACATTATGTGTCCACCATCTTCTGAAGAGGGGCATCTCATTCCCCAGGGGTCTTCCCCTAGGCTGGCCGGCCTCCCCCAGCTGTCATCTAGGCAATGACTGCCCCAACACCCAGACAGAGCCCGCCCAGGGAGGAGACATCTGGAAGAAGTGCACTGTTACGGACTGGTATTTGTGTCCACCCCAAAAGCCATATGTTGAAGCCCTAACAGGCAATGTGACAGTGTCTGGAGGCAGGGCCTTTGCAGGGTATTAGGTTTAGGTGAGCCTGCGAAGGTGGGAGCCCATGATGGGACTGGTGCCCTTCTAAGAAGAGGAAGACAGAGCTCTCTCCATGTGCACACTGTGAGGAAAAGCCATAGGGGCACACAGTGAGAAGGTGGCCATCTGTGGGCCAGGAAATAGGCTCGTACCAGACCCTGAGCATGCTGGCACACTGACCTTGGGACCCCCAGCCCCCAGAACTATATGAAATAAGAGCCTGTTGTCTGAGCCCCCAGCAGATGGCACTTTGTTCGAGCAACAGAGTAGACTGGGTCACACATACAAAGAAGCCAGAGACCACAGTTCCATAGAAGGGGCGTGGGGAAACTTTGTCAGGGACAGGAATTGGGAGTTTAGTGATAAGCCAGTGGGGCCTGGCCAGGTGAGAACAAGAAGGGTTGCCAAGGAGGGCCCAGGTGGGGGCAGAGAGGAGAAGAAGGAAGGTGGCCAAACAAGTGGCATCAATTGCTGGCTAAGGGTGCCTGGCTTGGCTCTAAGCGTGGGCCAGATTCAGCACATCTGGCCCTGGAGGAAGCTGGCAGCCTGGGCCCCTTCATTCCCGTGCCCCCAGAGCAAGGGCTGACACTGGGGGTCGCTGGCTGCATGCGGGCAGCCCAGCTGACACTGCCCATCAGAGCAGCCCCGGCTGCAGGGTAAGTCACTGGGATCTGGAGGTTCAGCAGGTGGAGTAACAAGTGTCCCTGCAGCCCAGTGTGTGCTGAGGGCCCCACCTGATCCTCCTGCCCTCATAACTGTTTCAGGGCTCTCAGCACCTGCCCACTTGGCCTCCCTGCAGAGCACACCTCCACTCCCCAGTCCCCGAAAGAGCCTTTGGTTTCCCATACCCTGGAGAGATGCATCATTGTAAGACAACCGATTGGGGGGATGAAATCAGAGCACAATGTTGCCTGGAAGGGACAGGAGCCTGCTGGGTGAAGGGCAGGGTGAACCTGGGCAGCATGGTGCTGATGCATGGTAGGAATGTTCACTGAGCACCCGCTGGGTGCTGGGGCCTGTGCAGAGTGCTTCCTGAAACATCTCACACTTGGCTGAACTGTCCCTGGCAGCAGGTTCCGACTCCACCAGTCTTAGAGAAGGAAAGGCTCAGAGTTAAGTAACACGTCCACATTCCTAGAAGAATCAGAACCTGGGCCCAGACAGGTGGAGAACTTTATGAATTTTATGAAAGGTTGAGAAAAGGCCTAGACACGGAGCACCAGCCTTGCCCTGATGGGGCTCCCACATTGTGGACATCCTCTGAAACTGGACAGCACGGAGTCTAAGCCCAGAGATGGCACTGCTGAGGTCACCAAACACGGGGTCTTGGTGGTGCTGGGAACCCCAACCTTTCGGCTATCTTCACGCCCACCCCCTCCCGCAGCACTCCTGTAAACTGCCTCAGGGTCTGGCGTTTCCAGTTCTTTAATCCTCAAGCCAGAGGCCTCCCTTCTCCTCTGCCTGAGCCTTACCACCCTTTGGCCTTAGCTGCACCGGTGACACCTCCCCGGGGACTCCTATTCAGCCTACCTACCTGCCTTCTGCTGCTCAGGGCACCTGGGAACCCAGGTAGAAAATGGCTCCAAGACAAGGCTGGCTCTTGGGAAATAAGACACCACACAGGATCATTCCATTTGTCTCCCAGCCTGAGCTGGGATGCCGGGCAGCTCACGGTGCGGTGCTAAGAACAGACAGGCAGGCAGCCGCACGGGGAAATCAGCTGGCAGCTTAAAGTTCATTCAGCTAAATGAAGGATCACCCAGCCACCGGCCTGCAGGTCCCAGGCCTGGGAAGAAAATGTGCCAGTGGTACCTCTTGGTCCTGACTGGCTCCTGGCTGGCTGAGGAGGGTGTCCTCCCGGGAAGTGCCTGTTGCTCACGGCCCCTGGGGTGCGAGGGCCAGGAGACAGGCTGGTGAGAGCATCTGCCAGCCACAGTTCAGGGTCAAGGAGGCACCGGTAATGCTGCCCAAAGTCCCTCTTCCTCAAAGAGCACAGCCCTGGAGCTGTGGCGACTGGCTATAAAGGGTGATGAGATTACAGGAGCCACAGAGTGGGGCTGGGGCTGTTGGCCCAGCTCAGGGCTCATGTGGGGCCTTCCAGTGCCCTGACTGACCCAGGCTGAGCAGGAAGAGAGAGGTCACCTCTCAGGGGGGCCAGCAGTGACTGTAGGGGTATCTCCATATATCCAGGCCAATGGAGGTTATCTTTCCTCTCCCTAGAAAACTGTCAGGAGAGCTAGAAACAGAGACCCCCTGCCCCCCACCATGCTCCCAGCAGAAGCAGGGGATGGGGCTCCACTCAGAGCCTAAGGCTCTGGCAGCATGCCAAACCAAAGGGGCACATCTTCTCCTTACAACCACCTATGTCCAGGTAGCTCTTTATATAGGCACCCGGGAGGGGTGGACAGTCCTATGGGTTTGCAAGGGTGTGGGGGAATGCGGGAGGGGCTATCATAAGTCATAACATACTCCCTGGGACCCTGACTATGGGTCAGCACGGAAGGAAGCCTACGGTAACAGATGCGGGACAAGGGCTGGGCTGCCACCTCCCAGGTAACATTTGATTTTCCCCAATTCTCTAGGGCAGCCACCTTCACTGAGGTGAGGATCAAGAAGGTATTTCTCTCCAGGGATCCTGAACAGCAGGATGCGGGTGCTGAGGGCAGACTCGGCCCTGGATGAAAAGCTGAGAGGGAAAGGACTCACATATTTGCTTCCCAGGAGGACATCACTCTCAGAACAGTCAGTAGAGGAGAAAGGGCAGGTGTACTAGGAGGGAAGGGTGAGCTGGGCACAAAACCAAAAGGAGTCTGGACAGAAGCAAATCCCACATCTGGTTAGGGAGGCCAAAGCTTTGCACTCCTTCGGAGTCCCTGAACTGGGAGCGGGGCTGACCCAGTGGCAGGGTGCTGCTGTTGCTCTAGGAAAGGAGATCTGAACCCCACCACCCCCAGGTTCTAGATATCGGACAACTGGGTGTGGAGGCCCTGGGAGGTGTTGGGGACCCACTCCTGCCTTCCACAAGCTCAGAGACTGCTTCTGTTTGCCTGCCAGCAAGACTGTTGGCATGAGTCGTGAGCTTTGGGTGCCCAGGTCCAGGTACCCACCCTGTTGTAAAAGGGGGGGACAGATCTGGGGAAGAGAAGCAAGCATGGTCCCAGCCATGTGGTGGATGAGTTCATACCGATGTTGGCACTGGATCTCTGTGTCGGCCTGGCTCCAGGGTCTGGACCAGCCCAAAGAGTGGACTGGAGGGTACATCTCCCTCCTCCTTGGCCCTGGCCCACCACGAGAAATCTGACCAAGCCCCTCACTCATGGTTAAGCCTGATGAGACTCTGGGCCCATGTGAGCTTTCTGCTTTGCACTCAGGTACCTACTTCCCAAAGAGGAGTAGGGAGGACAGATCTGAGGGGCCTGCCTGCCAGCCCAGGTGGAGGAAGAGAAACCCTGATTGCAGAAGGGTGAGCTGTCAGTGCCGAGCACCTGGCACATCAACCAGAAGAAAGAGGAAGTGGCTTTCAGGGGCAGCTACCGTCAGGCTCACTGCTGGCCGTGTCCTGCCTGGGCAGTACAGCTCCCATCCAGTGGCCACAGGTCAGCCTCCCTTGCCTTGATGCTGCTCACACTTGTGCTAGATGCCAGCCTCCCTGATTTATGTAGCTCTGCTCTCTCACTAAGTGCTGCCCGCCAGGGATGGCACCTGCCCACGCCTCACTGGGCCCCTCCTAGCAGGGTCGGAGGCAGCAGAGGCCATGGGGCAGGCTGGGTCATGCATTCCTAGCCCCTCTGCTCGCTACCCTCTTATCATTGATGTGCAGGGAGATAAAGACGAGGGGTGGCTCGGTGAGCGAGGGAGGAAGAAGGAGAGAATCCTCCCAGCTGAAGACAAGCAAGCCCACAAACTGCTTGTACCTCCCGCTCCTCCTCCGTTTTAAATCCTTAAATCTGGTCATACGGGTTTCCCACACTACCCAAAAGTTTGCCTTTACCAAAGACCTACATGAGTCCTTGTTTTCAGTAACCAAAATAGACCTGAAGAAGATTTTCGCTTTACAAATGGTGACAGACTCTTCATTTTACAGCATTTCAGCTTACAAAATATTTCACAGGAATGTTCCACCTTCAGATAGGAGGGGAAACCTTGAACTGTTTCTCACGGAGAGAACACTCAGGAGGAACTAGATCTCTCCAGACAAAACGACATCCTCCTTCTCACCCGTCTCCTCAGCTGGGGACCCCAGGCTGGCAAGGGTGTAGGGAAAAGAAGGGGTGCCCTGGACACGACCCGCCACACTGGGAAAAGAGGTGGCCAGGCGAGGTGAGCAGCCAGGCAACTCCACCCAGATACCTTGCTCTGGGGGCTGGGTTTTAGGGTCAACACCCTAAAAAGTACCATGTTTCCTGTGTTAGGCTGAACAGGAGGCACAGTCTGTTAAGGACCAGAAGGGGGCTCCAACGTCCTCCTGGCCAGTGGGCAGGCTGGCGCACCCTGACCATCCCCGGGCACGGGCTCGCTCACCTCTCCCTTCTTCACAGTCATGGACTGCCGGCGGGGCGTGATCTCCTCATTGATGCTGGATAGGAAATTCTGTGAGATACGGAGGGCATCCTGCAGCAGAGGGTGGTCGGGGTGGCTGGAGGGTGTGTGCTTCAGCAAGTCCTGTGTCAGGCGAGGAGACTCAAGTCAGGGGGAGCCCAGCCCTGGCACCCACCACGGTGTACAAACTGCAGACACACGCCAGGCAAACCCAGGACAGCCCCCCGCGGGCTGGGGCTAGGCGGGCAGTGCCTGCCGAGCACCATCCCATAAGCAGGTCCTAAATCTAACTGGTGCTCCCACAAGTCCATGCTGTATGCAAGCTGCCAACAGGGGCTCTCGTTCTTGGGGTCGGGGGCAGGGTCTGTCCACCTCGGCCCGTGACATTCTGGGCTGGACCATTCCTTGTGGTGGGGGCTGTCCTGTACATTGTAGGACGTCAGCCTCCCAACCCCGGCCTCTACCCACTAGATGCTGGCACTCCTCCTCTTTGGCAGTTGGGATGAGAAACAAAGTCTCCAACATTGCTGCATGTCCCCTAGGGGGCAGAATTGGCCATGTCCAGGACCTCTGGTCTGTGCCAGCTCAGGAGAAAGCACCTGGCCTTCTCTGCTCCTCCTGCTTCAGAGAAGAGACTAAACCTCTTTAGAATACAGATGGAAATGCTGACTCCTTCTCCACTAGGAATGCAATTCGTGTGGAAGGTCAACAGCTCTTTGGTTCAGAAAAATGAACTTCCCTTAGCTTTCAGATCTCCTCTGCTGAGATGAAATAAGCCTGGAGGAAAGCTGTGGTGCTCATGGTTCCAGAACCCCCATGCCACCTCTGCGTGGTTCTGGCTTCTTCCTGTCAGGACGCTTGGAGAGGGGACAGATAAAGGTCTCTGAGGCTCTGTTCGACAGGCCACCAGCCAGAGCCTTCTACACCATGCCTCTCATCTCCCTCTTTATCAGAGGATAGTGAGAAATTATGAAATGTGCACCTAAGGGGCACCTGGGAGGCTCGTTCGTTAAGCGTCTGCCTTTGGCTCAGGTCATGATCCCGGGGTCCTGGAATCAAGATCCACATCAGGCTCCCTGCTCGGCAGGAAGCCTGCTTCTACCTCTCCCTCATCCTGCTTGTGTTCCCTTTCTTGCTGTCTCTTAATAAAGATCTTAAATAAAATCTTTAAAAAAAAAAAGATTTAAGAAATGTGCACTCTGAGGTGTCTAGGTGGCTCAGTGAGTTAAGCCTCTGCTTTCGGCTCAGGTCATGATTTCAGGGTCCTGGGATCAAGCCCTGCATTGGACTCTCTGTTCAGCAGGGAGTCTGTTTCCCCCCCTACTGCCTCTCTGCCTGCTTGTGATCTCTGCCTGTCAAATTAAAAAAAAAATGTGCACTCAACAGAATACTACACAGCTTAAATCCTATGGGGCAGAGCTGTTTGGGCTGAAGTGGGACAATCTCCACCACATCATATTAAGGGGAAAAAAAAGCAAAGTGTGGAATGATACACATAGCACGATGCCTCCTGTATAATTAAAAAAGATGCTCACATATGTCGTTATGTGCATGAAAGAATCCCTGTGGTGGTGGGGAGGAAGCAGGAAAGGAAATGGAAACCTCATGCACTTAGGTGACTTGATTGTAAATTAAAAAAAAAAAAATGCATGTACAACTTGCTCTAAATATAAGTGAAGAGGGTCACCTGGGCAGTAGGTCTAGGGGCCAGTTTCATTTTCCCTGCTGCCTTCAGGAGCAGCCCCAGTGAGGCGGGCCCTCCCCACACTCCCTCTCCCCAGGCTGGGAGGCAGTGGTCATCCTCGGGGCCCTGCAAGGCACCTACTCTCAGTGCCCCGATCCTGTCTACCTTGGAGGCCTTCTTACTTGGGACAGGATGCTCCCACCTGGCACCTCCCCTTCAAGAGCACCAAGGCCTCCCCTGCAGACCTGCTTTGTCCCCCCTCACCCACCTGTGAGCCTCTCATTTCTAACATTGTCAATAAAGGTGCATGGCAGGAACAGGGGTAAGGGGAGGGCAACACTGACGAACATCAGAAGCCAAGAACCCCAGGGCTGAGACAGTCCCAGGTGGGGGACTCACATGCAGGACCAGCGTGCTGCGGGTCACCCGGTCCACAGGCTTGTAGAGCAGGGCTGCAGAGAGATGGGCAGGGTGAAAGGTGACCGCGCATGGAGAAAGCAGCCCCAGACCACCCGCCTGCCTATCCTCGTGGGAAGGGCTTGGGCAGGGAGAGCAGCCCTGGGAACCAGCATACCCGGCGATAAGTGCCAACTCAGAGCACCTAGAAGACTGAGTCCATGGCTTTGAGCTTTTGGTCTGTGATATTAAATGCTGAGTGCAGAGCTACTGGTCAGAACCCAAGCTGACGTCCCTCCCCCTGGAGCTGGGGAGCCCATGAGCACCTGGTGCACATGGGCTGACGAGGGGCTCAGTCATGGCAGGAGACCTGCTCTCCGGCCCAGAGGGTCTCCTGGGAGCAGACCAGCATGTCACTCACAATGCCCATCCCTGCGCAGTTTGGAGGCCTGACTTCGCTGAGGACAGCGAAAACTTACTCGGGTGCCGACACAGTTCTTGGCTTTGTAAGTGTTTTCAGACACCTGGCCTCTAGCAGCACAGGATCCCCAGCCAGCCTTGGCAGCCCCCACTTCTCCACCAGGACGGTGAGCCCAGCCCATGACGGGCACAGACGCACACACGTGTCCTGACATATGTCAGGTGTGTGTCCTCACGTGACTCCCACCACTACCATAAGACACACATCGTTAGCCCCATTTTACATGAGAAGCTGAGACTCAATACACAGTGAAGCTCGGCTTGGCAGAGCCAGGTCTGCTGTTTTCCGGAAGTGCAACTCTTCATGCTATCCTAACAACTGCAACCAAGAAGTGACCTATCAGTGCTGAGGCTGCTTTCCACCCAGAGTGAAGAGGCTGGACACATGGGCTTGGGGGAACCTGACAGCTCTGGCTTTCCCCCTGCTTGGCCACATAGGACTTGTGGTTCCAGCTCAGCTCCTTTCATTTTAAATCTGTCCTGTCACCTGAAAAAAGGGAACATAAAATCCTCCTTACAGGGCCGTTGGGGGCAACATGATGACATTTTAATGCCCAGCAGTGCCTGGTTTGTGGGTGTCTGCAAACCCCTACCGTCCTTCCTGGTTGCTACTGCTGGGGGCAGGCTGGTCCTGACCATGTCCTTCCCCACCCAGCACATCCAGTGCCGCTTTTTCCCTGTCTCCACTCTCACTGTTAGAAGTCTGGAACAGCAAAGTCCGCCGGAGGGTGACCCAATGGGGTGCCCTGTCTGCTTTTCCAGCAAATGCCCCATCGGCTCCTGGCAGCCGCCCCCATGGGCAGCACGAAGAGGCCTCGGCCAGGAGAACTCACTTTCCAAAGAGTTCTTGGTCGTCTGGTCCTTGGCATCCTTGTTGCTTCTGGCTCTCAGGTTCTGCAAAGAGAAAAGCACATTTTTACACAGGACAACTGAGGCAGCACTGAAGGGGCAGCAAGTCCCGTGGCCAGCCACCTTCTACAGAAAACTCACCCTTCTTTCACTGCACAAAACCTTAGGGGAGGCAAGTCTTGGGTGTGTGTGTTCGTCCTGGACCAAAGCATGAAATACAGGGTGGGCAGAACACAATGACATTCAGGGCCAGAGATTCGGATTCGCTTACTGCGGGAATCTGTCTTGGACACCACAGGACCCGGGGAAGCACCCCAGGCCCCTACCTATAGTAGCAGCATGCCCCCCTCCTTTTGTGACAATCAAAAATCCCCAGGCATCACTCAGTCATCTGCTGGGGACAAAATCACCCCTGGTCAAGAGCCTTGGACATACAGAAGCCTATAAAAACAAGGCAAACCACAGTGCCCTTAATGCACAGCATCGCTTTCTCAGAGAAGTTCAATGGTGTGCCACAGGCTGGTGGGCTGGAAAAGCACTCACCTCTGGAAACGGCCAGGGCAGGCCCCCTCACCGCTGAGACCCACGCTGGATTCCCCCTCCCCACACCCTCTCTTGACTTCCCAAATGTACAGGCATACCCTGGAGATCTCATAGGTTTGCTTCTGGACCACCGCAAAGAAGCGAGTATTGCAATAAAGACCAGTGAATTTTTTTGGTTTTCTAGAGCCTAGAAAAATTATGCTTACAGTATACTGCAGTCTATTAAGTGTTCAAGAGCACTAGGTCTGAAAACAATGTACCTAGCTTAATTAAAAAATACTTTATTGCTAAAGAATGCTAACTATCATCTGAGCTTTCAGGAAGTCATTATCACCACTGATCATCACCAAAAATAGAATAACAATGGAAAAGTTTGAAATGTTGCAAGAATTACCAAAATGTGACACAGTGAGCAAATGCTATTGGAAGAATGGTACGGGGAGACTTGCTCAACACATGGTTGCTGCAAACCTTCAGTTTGTAAAAAATGCGGTATCTGTAAAGTGCAATAAAGCAAGGCAGGCCTGTAGTTTCTAACGAACAGGCGCTATGATCCCCAGGAGGAGAGCAGAGCTTTTGGGTGGGTAGGTCATGTTCTCCCACAACTGCATCAAAGGCATCATTGATTGGGTCCAACGTACCCAGAGCAATGAGGATATATATGATCCCTGTGTACCTGAAATCACCTCCAGGAAGAAGCTATGGTTAATCCCACTACCAGGCTGCTGAACAACAACAAAACCAGCATGGGGATGGGAAGGGGCTCAGAGATGGCTTTCCCAACCTCTCGTGCTGTAGTCAATGTCTCATGACTAAAAACGATGGTATTTACAGCTCACTGGGGCCAAACTCCACAATGCACTTTGGTGCCTCTCTTGAGAGTTGAACGGTCCTCACCGTGATTATTCGTCTGTACGTCTGCCTCAGCAGTTCCCAAGGGGCACGGGGTGTGTGTGAGGGGGTGTGAGAGCCGAACAAAAGCCCCTGCAAAACTCAGGGTCCATGCTCCCATGAACCTGGAGGAGCCCTCACACCACGTGCCCCTGGGCCGCACCACGCACACAAGCATACAGAGGTAGGTCCAGGAGTCCCGCTTCAAGGAGACTTATGAATCTGGCTTAATCCCATAGTTCTCCAACTTAACTTGGCCCAGAGGCCCTTTTGCCAGAACGCTCAGTATCTCTCGTGTAGGAGCTGGCATTCCATGGAATCCCAGCTTGGGCAATGCTAGTCTAAGTGGATGCTGCTCTGGCTCGTTTTCAGGACCAGGAGCAGATGAAGGGCCACTGCCCCACTGCTCCCCATCCTAGAGGTGACCATCCAGTCCCCCTACCTGAGCTCCGACCCCTGGAGTGCAACCTCTCATGGCCTGCTGCTTGTTTCCTTTGGTTTAGTTTTGCTCTGTGTCTCTGGGTCTCCTTCAAAAACACAGTGGAGAACCCAAAGGGATGCCACCTCCAAGGTACAAGCTTCATGGGGGGG
>RCUC01097344.1:0-14003 GCA_003697995.1 Taxidea taxus jeffersonii | reverse complement strand
GACTTTGCACATAGGTCTGGCAAGTCTAGAGACATATTTGGTTGTCACAACTTGGGGGCTTGGGGGTTTGGATATGATTGGCATCTCATAGATAGAGACCAGAGATGCTGCTAAGTATCCTACAATGCCAGGGCAGCCCCCATAACAAAGAATCATCTGAGCCAAAATGTTGAGAACACTGTCCCTACTCTTCCCTGACACCAAACTCTTCCATTCATTATTCCAAACACTTTGACCTTGGCTTATACCCTTGACCTCCTGATATGCCTCCCAGGCCACCCTGCAGACTGAGTCTTGCAAACCCCACTCCTGCTTTAAGACCTTCCTCACTAGGCTACTTAATTCACAGTAACTCCCTGACCTCTGAAAACCTACTCCAGATGAGCCAGTGAAGACCCTGGACAATGCTTGCTGCCATCTACTCCAGTGAAACTCCATTTCCTTCGGTGCATACACACAGTGGGTATGAGGTTTGCAATTACTGATCAGTTGCCAGGCAGTAAGAAAGGGAGTTGACTGGCAGGATGGTCACCTCACCCTAACATTTCAACAGCAGGAACATCATGCTGCAGGAGACCTCGAATCCAAGCACCCAGAAGCCCGAGGACCAGAAGCATGCAGAGAACCCCACCTAAGCTATTTCACCTCCCTCTGGATTCTGGGTATCCCCAAGAGCAGGCCAAGTCCAGCCCCATACCAGCAGAGATGGCTGCTCCGAACATCTGTTTTGCTCACCTCTAGCCATCTGCCCTCTTGAGTCTGCAGGCCCTGGGTCTGTGTGCTGAGGCTCACAATTGAGGGTGATAAACTGAATTCAGAAAAACGATTTAGCAAACCCAGCAGCCAAGCGACTGCCAGCAGCTTTCCTACAGAGCCCTGCAGGGCTGGAACAATTACACCATATCGGTTTGGAATTAGAAAGATCTCTGGCTGCAGCCTCCTTGTCCAACAAGGCCACGCTCCACCCCCTCAACTGGAAAGGTGACTCACCAACCTCCTGCGGCCTGCTCCCTCTCCCTGAAGACTCCCCCAGCACCACAGCTAGCCAGCATCTGGCCCAGGAACCCAGCAGGCTCCAGACAGCACAACAAGAGGGTACCTGCCTGTCTGAGCCAAGCAGGATCTAAGAGGAATGAGTTGGGTCTGAACTTGAATCCTGAGCCCCTCCAAACTTGCTCACTACCCAAGTTACCAAACCAAGCACCTTGACACACCCACCCCTACCTAGAACCCTATTCTGGAAAGAGCGAGGTAATAACTCCACACGTCCAACGCTGTGCTAAGTGATTCGCGTATGCCATCCTATGAGACATCATTATCCCCATTTCGGGTGACAGAGCCTTGTAGTAACTTCTCCCAGGTGACACAGGCAATAAATGGCAGAGCTAGGATTCAAACCTTGAGCCATCTGATCCAAAGCCCTGTTGTTCTGCCCATGTGACATTATGAGAATCCTTTTTCCGCATCAAAATGGCTCCACGGTTCCCTTCAACCACTCATCCCCGCCGGCGCTGCCTTCCCCGGGGGCCTCTCACCCCTGATTGTCAGTGTCATTTCATTAGGCTTCTTTTCACTCCAGTTCCCATTATATCATCTCGGCCTGGCGTTGTAAAGCAGCCCCATCATAAACATCAGCTTGATTATAAGCAAAGACTGTTGCCGCTAATAAATAAGCATGTGTAATGTATATAAAGGGAGAAAGAGACACCTCTATATTTTCAGTTTTGTAAAGACAGATCGCCTCGATTGTTTAATCAATAAAAATGCCTTTCTAACTCCGACTGTTATTACAAAGCAATTTCAGACAGAGTGAAAAAGAAGCATCACATCTGTATTCCTGTCAGGACAGACAGGGTCTGATTAGGCCGATGGATGAAGGATCAGACCCAGCCGCTGTCCACTGAAGGCCTGGCTCTGGTCCCCCCTCGCTGCCGGGCCTGGGCAGACAGGAGTGAGCAGGTGCCTTGATTTTAACCACCCATCAGGTTTGCTAAGCACAGAGAACCATCTACATTGAGGGGTTTGATCTAATCAGGGATCCCGAGGGACACACTCCACGGGTCAGAGGAAGGACAGACTGGCTTGTAGTGCAGGAGGGAGCCCTAAGAGAGGAGTGCACTTGTCCTAAATGTCCTCACTGCCCCCTCTAACCTCCCACCACTGCCAAGTGCAGACATCAACTTGTCATAGGCACCAAACTCCTCCTCCCTGACCTTCCCCCTCCCTGTCTCCAGGTCCCCACTTGTCACCATGGCCCTGGTTATTTGTCTGAAACAGACATGTGAGGGCAGAGGCACGGTCATGACCTCGCAGAAAGTCTGTCATTTCTTCACCCTGGGTTTCCATGAGAAAGTTTAAACTCTTCTCTCTATACAACAGCTTTCCCTGAGTCAGCCTTGTCTCTTCCAGACTTGGCACCGCCCCATCCTCCCGATCCCTGCACCTTTCCTCTGGCTGCTCCAAACGCTGCACGTTCCCGAAGACCCCACACTTCATACTCCTACACCTGTGTACATTCTGATCCTTACCCTGAAGTGTCATGCCCCAGGTCCTCTCTTGGCAAATTCCCACTCACTCTTTAAGACCCGCTCACCTGGCCTCCTTGAAGGCCCTTCCGTGCTCCCGCCCTTACTCCTTGCCCCAGAGCCCTGCCCCCCTCGCACAAACCTCTATTGCTACACTCAGCACATGGCACTCTCAGTGCTGGCTTACCTGTCTCTCTGCACCAATGACTTGCAAAATTTGTATCTCCAGCCTTTATTTTTGCCCTGAACTCCAGACTCCTTTGTCAGCTGTCTCCTTGCCAAATGCTCTTACGCCTCATGGGCTTTTCCAAAACATAACTCCCAACTCCCAAACTTGTTCTCCTCTAAGTTCCCCCATCTTGGAAAATGGCGCCATAATCCCACCAGATGCTTGAGCCAAAACTCAGTCAACCTTTATTCCTCTTTCCCCCTCCTGTTCCACACCCAAACACAAGTCCTATCAAACCTAGCTCAAAAACATATCTAATGTAAAAGTCATTCAGTGGAGGAAGGGTAGTCTTTTCAACAAACAGTCCTAAGACAACTGGATATCCACTTGCAAAACAAAACAAAACACAAACAAATGAACAAAAAAACCCACCTTAACCCTTACCTCTCACCATATTTTAAAAAATAGCTCTACATGGATCATGAACCAAACAATCAAATCTAAAATTACAGAATTTCTAGGAGAAAATGTAGGAGGAAATATTTGCAACCTTGGGTCAGGCAATGAGTACTCAGACACAATACCAAAGCACAATCCATAAAAGAAAAAACTGACAAATTAGACTTTATCAAATTAAGAACTTCTGCTCTTCAAGATCTTATTTATTTATTTGACAGACAGAGATCACAAACAGGCAGAGAGGCAGGCAGAGAGAGAGGGGGAAGCAGGCTCCCCACTGAGCAGAGAGCCCAATGCGGGGCTCAATCCCCGGACCCTGAGATCATGACCTGAGCCGAAGGCAAAGGTTTAACCCACTGAGCCACCCAGGCACCCCAAACTTCCGCACTTCAAAAGGCACTGCCCAAAGAATGAAAAGAATATAGAACAGTTGAAAGCAGGGTCTCCATGAGATATGCTTACACCCAATTTTATAGCAGCATTATTCACAACAATCAAAAAGTGTAAGCAAGGGGCACCTGGGGGGGCTCAGTCACTTAAGTGTCCAACTCTTGGTTTTGGCTCGGGTCATGAGCTCAGTCAGGGTCGTGAGCCCCATGTCAAGGCTCTGCACTCAGCGGGGAGTTTGCCTGAGATTCTTTCCCTCTCCCTCTCCCCCTTCTCACACATGTGTGCACATGCACTCTCTCTCTAATAAATGGATAAAAATCTTTAAAAAGTGTAAGCCAAACAGATGTCCATTGACACAGGGATGGATAAAGAAAATGTGGCATCTACATACACTGTAACATCATTCAGCCTTAAAAATGAAGCAAAATCTGTCACAGGCTGTAACACAGATGAACCTTGAGGACACTATCTTTGGTTAAATAAGCTAGTCACAAAAGGATAAGTATTGCATGATTCCACTTAACAAGTAGCCAGATTCAGAGAGGCAGAAAGAATGGTCGTCGCCTGGGCCTGGAGGAACAGGAAATACAGAGCTGTTGCTTTACGGGTGAAGATTTCAGTTCTGAAAGGTGAAAAGCGCCCTAGAGACTGGTTATACAATAACATACCTGTATTTAATGTTACAGGACCATACACTTAAAAACGGCTATGATACTAAATTTGTGCTCTGTGTATTTTACTATAATTAAAAAAACATAGAAACTACAAAATCTGGTCCATCAAGGTAAGATTCTCATAGAGGCTGTCTTCTGAAACCACGCTCTGAACGACAACAGAAGAGTGGTCTGTGATAAAAGAATTATGTTTGTTTTAGTCTTTATTCTATTTTCATAAATATCCTCGATCTTGTGATTTGAGAGAGAGCAAGCAAGAGTGAGTGAGCATGAGAGGAAGGACAAGCCACAGAGTGGGAGAGAACTTGTGCCAATCACAGTTCTGATAAAGAACATACAGCCAGAATATATACAGAACTCCCAAAACTCAGTAATAAGAAAAGTAACAAGCAATACAAAAATGTACAAAAGAGGAGCGCCTGGGTGGCTCAGTGGGTTAAAGCCTCTGCCTTCGCCTCAGGTCATGATCCTGGGGTCCTGGGATCAAGCCCCACATTGAGCTCTCTGCTCGGCAGAGACCCTGCTTCCCTCTCTCTCTCTCTCTGCCTGCCTCTCTGCCTACTTGTCATCTCTGGCAAATTTTTTTTTTTTAATATACAAAAGACTTAAACAGGTTATTTACCCCAGAAGATAGAAGGATTGCAAATGAACAGATGAAAACATACTTACATCATTAGTGCTTGGGGACACACAAATTAAAACCATAATGAGATATCGCTATGTATCTATTAGAATGGAGGAAAACATTTTATTTTTTTTAAAAAAGGATGATACCAAGTGTTGGCAAGGATTCAGAGCAACTAGAATTCTCTTCCATGGCTAAGTGGGGATGCAAAATGGTACCTTGGAAAACAGGTTGGGGTTTCTGATGAAGTGACACCTACATTTACCAGATGACCCAGCAATTCCGCTCCTTGGGGTTGACCCAGGTGAAGTCAAAACATACACTCACATAAAAACCTGTACTCGAGGGTTTATCTGACATTGTCAGGCATGAAACACAGCCTGAATATCCTTCAAGGGGTGAACGAATAAATGGTATTTTCATAGAATAGAATACTACCAAGCAATAACAAAGAGTGCTCTTGAATGCGTTGCTCGAAGGGAAGGAATGGATTGGGCAAAGACTCCAAAAGCCATGTACCATATGATTCCATTTACACAACTTTTTTGGAAAAGGCAAACCCATAGGAACCAAACCAGACCGATGGTGGGCCAGGGGAAGGAGGTGGGAGGAGAGGCTGACAACAGGCACAGGGGAATTTATGAGGTGATGGGAACATTCTGTATCTTGAGTGGCTCTGGTCACCCAGTATGTGCCTTTGTCAAAATTCATAGAACTCTGGATTACACGGTGCATTTTAATGTACATGAAGTATACCTTCCTCAGAAAAGGGAAGCACACATATCTGGATCCCACCCAACAGACTTCTGCTGTTGCCAGGGCTGCCCTCTGTCCAAGCCGCCATCAGCTCGAAGCCAGCCTGCTACACGTCGCTTCTTAATTCTTCTTCCCCTATCATTTATTCTTAAAGGGCAGTCAGTATCACTTTTTTCAAATATAAATCAGACTGTGTCACTCCCTACTTCAAACTCTGCTGTCTTCTTGTCTCATTTGAGAGTAAAATCTAAATTCTTGCCTGGCCCTCAAGGCCACGCCTGGAGCTCTGGCCCCACCATACAGCCTCCCTTCATCCGCCATGAGCCAGCCACTCTGGCTATCTTTCTGTTTCTCAAGGACACCAAGCATGCCCCACGTGGGGCATTTTTTGCTCCAGCCCAATTCCCCTCACCCGGAAGGCTTTGCCCTGACCTCTGTGTGGAGGGCTCCTTCTCACCCTCCACATCTGAGCAGAAGAACGTCACCTCAGAAAGATGCCCCCTCAGTTCCCCCCGAAACCCCCCACACCTCATCTGTCCTGGGGTTTTCATTTCATCCTGACACTTATCACATCTTAATCATCTTCATTCACACCCGGTCATCATCCCAGCCTTACCCTCTGCAGAATCCTTGGTGCCAGGGGCAGGGCCCGGCACACAGTCAGTTTGCCACAAATGCTGTGTCCTCAGGAAGGAGTTTGCCTCTGAGCCACAGACACAGGGAGGCCCGGCACTGCCTTAGAGACAGCCCGCCCTCAGCCCCTCTCTGGGTGGAGTAGCTAGCCCAGAACTTAAGGCCTGGCTCAAACTCTGCCACCAGCAAGCTAGCGGTGTTAGCAAACCTCTCACTTGGGGTACCTGTGGGGATGGGCAAAGGTGGGCCACACAAGAAAGCAAGGGATATGTGGCAGGCAGGGTAGGGGCCTGTTCGCAGGTCAGGCCCAGCCCCATGTCCTGCTGGGCAGCTCCTGAATGGTCCTCGGGTCCCAGAGGCTGATGACACCAGGTTGTAGGGAGAGCCGAGCCTGTGTCTGATGCTGCCTTAGGCACCTCTTTCACAGAAGGGAGGGAAGGCAGCTAACATCGACTTACCGGTATGTCCCAGAAGTTCTGGCTGTGTTGTGTCATGAATACCCATGACAACCCTGTGAGGATGGCAACAGCAGCCTCTCGTTTACGTGACCTCAGAGAGGTCACACGCGCTGTAAGTGGCAGAGCCTTCTGGAGGCCACATCTAGAGGTGGTTCCACCTCATGCCTATGGGCAGCGCTAAACCCCTGCCTCTCTCGGGGTTCCTGGGAGTCTAATCCAGCACATTCTCCCCCCGAGCACGGAGGCACAGACCAGAGAGCCCCAGAGGACTGTGGGCTGTGCCCACCTCTGTCCCTCCTTGCTCTCATTTCTAGGCTCCCGTGGGTATAGACTCACAGATGAGACCACCCTTGACCAAATGATCCTGCCCTGGGGAAGGCAACCACTGCCCTTCTACTTCCCTACCCCCACCCTTATTTCTCTCCTTCTCCCGCTCTCTCTCCCTTTGTCTGCCTGTCTCTGGTCCGTTGTCTCCCGCTTGCGCAGGCACACACATGCACGCACAGGCCGCATCCGCTTCTCCACCTCACTTCCTTCAGCTTTTAAGCTCCCTCTGCCAAAGGGACAGGCTCCTGACAGATCAGGCTCTGGAAAACCCACTGCAGGGGAATCAAAGTGTTGCCTGGGCTGCGGCTGGGGTCCCCAGGGCTCGAGCCAAGGAGTCTGTGCCCTGCATAGGGGCTCGTGGCCGCCTGGACCCTGCCTGGCATGGCGTTCCTCATTAAGCTCTCAGCTCTGCTAACTACCCTCTGTGGGCTGCGTGGCACACCCGGCTGCCAGCGGGGAGGGCCACTGTCCAGGAGCTAGCCCTGGGAGCAGTGCGGCTGCAGCCTAGGGGTGAGGTGGGGAGGGCCGGAGAGAGGAGAGCAGGGGACTGGCATAATTTCATGTCTGGCCTTTGCTAGCCGACAGGCGAAATGACTCTGTGCTCCCCTAGCTATCTGAATTAGTTGCATTTTACAATCCCTCTGTCTGGCAGGAAATGTCCCATTAAATCTTAATGATGTGCCTTCCAAGAAACCCTGGGCCCTCTGTCCCTTTGGAGGATGCCTAGCCCTGGAAGAACAGAGTGGGATGCTGGTGGGAGAAAGGGAGAAAGGCACTCAGAACATGGTGCCTGGACTGGGCTCCTGTCCAGCTTTCATTGGGCAACTGTCTTTAGAACCTGAAGGAAGAAGGTCCTTCTAATCCGAGAGACCTCCATCACCCCATTCAGTGCTTTCCACAGGACCTCACCCCCTTCCACTCTCCTCAGAGGCCACAGCCCACTCACCCACCCACCCCTCCATCCCAGACTTCATGTCTCCATGCTCCAACTCTAACAAGATCCAGAATTTAGGGCAGAACAATACCCTGGCCCGCGTGCCCACGTGTGCGGCTGAGGCTAGGGTAGGAATCTCTCTTTTAAAGAAAGCTACCACGTGACCTTCAGGATGATTCATATATTAACTACCTGGATAAACAGTTTCTCCTATATCCTCATTATCACCTCTCTTGCTGAAGCTACAGTACAATATTTCTCTTTTATATCCAGAGTGGAGGATGCTTCTGGTGACTCCTGGGGAGAGAGTGGAAAATGACAATGAAGGAGAGGGAGCAGAATCTTCCCAGCTCCCCACCCCAACCTGGGCATGCCCAGCGGGGAGCTAAGGTAAGAGCTTAAGCAGAAGGCTGAAGGTCACCTGGAACCAAACAGGAACTAACCTTGTACCTGGCCCGGCACAGGCTGGTAGTCAGAGAGAGGCTTTGGGAACACAAGCTCCCGAGGACCCATCCAGTTCCAAGAGCTCCTTGCATGACCTTGGCCTTGTCACTACTTGACTCCCCGAAAGCCCTGCCACTAGCCCCTGGCCAGCATGGCTGTCCATGATCCCCAGAGCTATAAGCAAAGTTCTTCATTGACCTTGAATCAAACCCTGCACATTCTTGGCTGGGCCCTTTCCTTCCTCCTCTTCCCCAGCTCACATTGCCATTAGCCTCTACCCACTCAGGTCACGGGAAAGCCAAGCACAGATGTGGGATCCCTCCCTGCTTCCTCCACCACCCCTGGCCCATTAAAACTCTGACTGAGAGCACCTGCCTCTGCAGACTCCCATCCATCCCCTGGGAGGGGGACAGAAAAGGAGGCCCTGGTCCTCCTAAAGTCCAGCCTCACCCAGCAAAGAAGACAAATCTATTACCAACTTCCATGATTGCAACCCATCTTAGAGTTATTATTGTGGATTCTTAAGATGTCAACAATGAGGAATCCTATTGTCCCACTAATTAATTCAGCCATCTCTCTGAAATAACAGGAGTTGTAATTGTAATTCCAAACTCACCCCTCGACCACTGGAATCAACTAATTAAACAACAATTAGCCAGCACCAGGCTTTCATGGGGAAGATGGACTATTTCTTTTTATAGCTACAATTAGGCAACACATTCAATAATCAGAATGAAATACAAATTTGCTCAGGAGCCCAGGAAATTATGGCCATTCATACTTTGTTTTCCTATGGTCGACGCCTCAAAAATACAAGGAGCTGCCTCTTCCGGCGACAGCAGAATGCCCTGGGGACCATGTTTGAGCCACTCTGCTCAGGGTCCCCTCAGCAGCTTTCTGCTGCGCAGTTCACAAGGACATCGAGGCCTGCCAACATCCCTGCAGTGCTGAGCAGGAGGTCGGAGAGGCTGGTGGTGTCTGGAGGGAAAAGGACAGAGAACTGGCCAAGAGCTGGAGTTGGATATACAGCTGTGCCTGGGGCAGGGTGTGAGGCACGTGCCGAGACACACCCACGCTCTCACGAGCACACCCCATGCAGAAAACCCTTGGCATCTCCCACAAAAATGTCCCAGTGGGGAAGGAGAGCGTGGAAGATGGTGGGAAGACCCAGGCACCCAGAGGGAAGTGATGCAGGTAAGATTCTGTGACGAGCCACGGAATAAGGTGGGAACATCACACCAGGTACAAGGTAGTGGCTGGGCAGGCAGAGGAGAGGAGAGGGGAGGGAAGGGGAGGGGAAGGGAGGGCGAGACTAGAGACAGTAAATGGAAAGATACCCCTGGTCCGCCACAGGCTGAGCAGAAAATTTGTATGTTTCCAATTTTGAAAAGAAAAAACTAAAACAAAAAAATAACTCATGTCCCCAAAAAGAAGCAAACAAAGGATCCCAGCATTAAGGTACATGACACATGGGGGTGGGGTGGCTCTGGCTGGTCTACATGGGGGTGGGGTCCTCTGAGGCTGAGAAGGCTGCTGAGAATGACCCTCATTCGTCCCTTCCTACAACTCCTACAAGATGAAATGGGGGCTATTCATGAGAAGCACAGGAGAGATTCAAAGGAAAGGATTTCTCCGCAGATGTTGGAAACTCCTTGATGGCAGGGACCCCTTCCCTGGCACTCAGTATGGACCTGGGCACACAGTAGGTGCTCAACAAACACGGCTTCCACAGAAGGGCCTGGTTCTGGGGCACCCCTCTGCTCATGGGCCCCATGAGGAGACACAGAAGAAAAAGCCATCCTGCCTGCAGCCTGGGTGAACACGTCAGTGGTGAGCAAGTGATGCTCCTGCAGTCTGTTCATTCATTCATTCATTCAAAGACATGGATTGGGCATCTACGCCATACCAACCGCCTGCCGGGTGCCATGGGTTCAACAGGAGCAAGACAGGCTTCGTCCCTGTGCAAACAGAACTTACGGTCAGTTCCAGGAAAGCGGACAAGCAAACAGCCAGGAAGCAAGAAATGCAGTGACAGGGAGGTGGAGGGAATTCGAGCCTTTGCCAAGGAAGAGACGTGAAGGATGCACAGGAGTAAGCCAGGTCTCCATTTCCTCATCTGTGAAGTGGGAGTAACCAGAACACCCGCCTCATAGGGCTGTAGTAAGAATTAAATGAGAAAAAAAAAGGATTAAATGAGGGCACCTGTGTAAGGGGCCAACCGGCCCCAGGGCAGAACAAGCACCCTTCTAGTGTTTGCTCATCATCATTTCCATCCCTCTCTCCCTTCCCTCCCTGGAAGAAGACCCAGAACCATGGCAGCCCATCCTGCCCGGTGACTGCATCTCAGACACCTGCTCCGGGTACTGTCCTCCATCCATTCTGGCACGACCACACAGCGCAGCCCCGGCTCCGTGCGCCCAGCACTGCCACATGCCTGGCCCACGCTAGGGCACATTCGGATGACGGGAGACTTTCCTGACTTGTTCTTAGGAAGCTCGAGATAAGGCTGCAGAGAAGACACGTAACAAAGAACTAAACCTTACATTGGGGAATCTGTCCTAGAGGCCCTGGGGCTGGTCCCAGAGGGGAGAGGACATGTCACAGGAGATGCTCTCAGGGCTATGACACCCCCAATTCCTGAGCCGGTAGAGGAGAGTCAGCTGGAGTCCCAAGGCCTTGCCATCAGCCGTGTCAACCACCTTCTGTCCAGGCCTCAGTCTGAGGAGCAGGAGCGTGAGCGTTTTGAGTGCCACGTACTCGGGTGCCAACTTCCCATCCCCGCGCCTACCTCCTCCTCCCACCCAGAGAGACAAGAGGGGAGCGGCCATCAAAGAACCCACGAGCTTGAGCTGAAGATCACCGAGCAGAGGCCCAGGGTCCTCAGCAGCTGCGGGGTAGCACGGGTGAGCAGCAGAGCCCTAATTCATGGACTCCCTCTTTTCTGCTCAACTTCTCCCCGGCAGCCAACTGCCAAGGCCCTTTTCATCACGACCCAGCTCTTGGAACCCATAAAAAGTGTGATTGAGCATCCTCGGAAACATGTTCAAGGGGAAATTCTCACACATGCGAGGACTGATTTATTCCCTGATGACAATGGCAGGATTAGCGTTATTGACCAAGCATCACGATCAACAACACACACTTACGGGGCTGGCTCTCATTCTGAGCAAACGGCCTGTCCTGCCGCCCAAGCCAGACCCGGAGGACCCCATACCGAGCAAATCCATCCAGGTTCACGGCCTTGGGGTGACTACAGTCTGTAAGAGGTCATGCTGCTGCTAATGCACCTTAAATACCTCTGACAGCGAGATGCTATGATTTCATCACCCCAGAGCCTAGAACTTTCTTCAATCAAGAAGATACCATGGAGTGAATGAATGAATGAATGAATGAGTCAACAGCATAGAGTAAACAGCATAGAATGAAAGAATGAATAAGTAAACAGTAAATGGCATTGGGCCTGATCATCTAGTTTATGGATTACTGAAGCCTCTTGCTTGTCTATCTATGTGCGGAAGAAGTGGCCTTACTTGGGTTATTTCATAGCTAATTTCTATCTTCATCAGAAGCAGACAGAGGGAACAGAGGAAACATAAAGGGGAAAGGCACAAATCAATCAGCATTGCTCCCTTAGCAGTTCGGAGAAAGGTTTTGTGGGAAGAAAGATGAAAAATAATGACTAAAGCAGAGCTTGGGAATTATCTGTGGATTTTACTTATGCATGACTTCAGGCAAGCATGGCCATCTTGCTTCCACTCTGCCTAGAAAACTTCCCAAGGAAGGCAATGCTTTAGGAGGGGAGGGAGGAGGCAGCGTCCTTCAGCAGGCCAGCCAAGGCCTCCCAGAGACAGCCCCGCAAAGGACAGGCTCTCCCGCCCTGTTTGCTGCCATGACATGCTCTCACCTACTGAGTTACAACGGACTTGATGGAGAGGAGCCTGACTCTCTCCCCGATGCGCTACGCCTTCCCTTGCTTGATTCAGACCTGAGTTTTTCCAGGCAAAGGCGACCAGGCATGTCTTTGAGGGGATCCCCTCCACTGACATCCTGCCAATTCAAAGGGGCCTGAGCAGGGGCTGTGTGACAGACAAAGGGAGGAGGCAGGGAAGACCTTGATCCTTTTAACCACATTCCCCTCCACCAAGCAGACCAGCCACCCAGAAAAGGATAAACCACCAGGTCATTTTACAGCACCTGGGGTTTCACCCCAGGGAGACCATGCCTTCCCTGGACAGGGGCCAGGCAGGGCCGCAGGGGGCTGGGGACATGCATCCACAGTGGGACTGGGTAAAGAGGAAGGGTAGAAGAGGTGAGGCCTTTTGCATGAGGCCTGACGGCTGGTGAGTGGCAAGGACCTGGGAGCACTAGTCCTGGCTATGGTAGAAGGGGTACAGATCATAGCTCAGATGGAAGAAGATGCGGGACTTGAACCCATGGAGCTGGGTTCAAGTTACCATTCTGCCCCTTACTAATGTGACATGGGTGAGGGCCCTGCCTTCCTAAAAATCAAAATGTTTCAGCAGGAGGAAGAGATAAGAAGAAAGACCACAGAGGCTACAGAAAGCAGGAGATCCTGCCCAGGGGAGAGGAGGCTGCTGTGCCCCAGGTGAGGAACACACCAGTCCAGGGTGTGTACAGCGCCACACCGTGGCCTGTCCTCACTAGGCCTTTGGTCACTGCGCATCTTTTAAACCTGCGAAAACTCCCAGGAAATGCGCTCCATCCAAACAATGGAGCAAGTCAAAAAAAGAAGAAGATGCAAGATCCTGGAAAGAAGGCATGTATATTACAGAAAGGCAAGGGGTTTCCTGGGACCAGAGCAGGGGACATCCTGGGGTCACAACCAAGCCACATGCCCAGGCATAAGCCAACTGGACACGACAGCGACATCCAGAAGCAAAGCCTCCAAGACACATGTCAGAACGGACTCATGGTCTGATGAGACTGACCTTCAGGAAAGTTATTCTCAGAGGCTATTGGTAAGTACAGAGAAAATTAAAGCAAAAAATTAGGCAAAACAAGGAGGTTATGAATGTCCGGAAAAGAAAAAAAAAAAGAAACATAACCATAATATAATTGTCAGCTGTGAATCATAGTCAAACAGGCACAGTATAAATCCTGAATATTGATTTAACGAGAATTTAAATACCCTACATAGATGGTAAGAATCAGAGGGAATGGTAGCAGAAGACAACTAAATCCTTATTAGCATAAATAGAAAGTCAATAGATAATATAATTAATGCATTAGACTAAACGATACATACATATTATTTAGAACTCTAGAGATACGTAAATGTCAGAAGAAAGAGATAAAAAGTTGAAAGCCATTGCTTGGAAGAGGGCGGGCTGAAGGGCTAGGAAAAGGTAGGGCAGAGAAATACTATCTATTGTCAGAACCCTTATAAACCTTTTGACTCATCAACCATGAGCAGTTCTTACAATCAGTTATTTTTCTTATTGGTAAACTACACGAAATAAAATTCACCGTCTTAATCATTTTCAAGTGTGCAGTTCAGTAGTGTTAGGTAAATTCCCATTGTTGTGGACAATTAGATTTCAAAGTCCTCAAACCCTGGCCTTCCGTGGTGGGCAGGAGGGGGAGGCTTT
>RCUC01097328.1:0-10187 GCA_003697995.1 Taxidea taxus jeffersonii | reverse complement strand
TGAAAACCAGAGAACAAAAGGTTTATTTTAAAAATGAAAACCCTGGCTTGTACAACTCCAGACGTGAATCTGCTTTCAATTACTGAAAGTATTTCCACTTCAGTGGAAAGGGATCAAATCTTCAACTACACCATCTTAAGGCACTGAATTTGATTATATTAGGCTTTCCGAAGACAGAATGACTTTGTGACACAGGCACACATATATTCTGTACATATCACTTCGGAGATACTCCAGAGAGATAGAGACGCCAGCACGGAAAAGGGAGGAAACGTGACTTCTTCGGAGAGCTGCCACAGCGCTTTGTTTTATTTTATGGAAAGACACACAGAAATGGTAAAAAAAAAAAAAAAAAAAAAAAAAAAAAAAGATTTTTATTTCCATAGCCAGTGCACCCCCTTTCCCCCACCACCCCCCCCCCCACACACACACCCCAACTCCTTTTCCTGGAGTAACTGGATGGAAGCAGCACGGCAAAGTTGGATTTCTCGTAGACTCTGCCCGATAAAACCCTCTCCTGGCAAAAATCGCACGCTAAGTATTTCGCAAGAGGAAACCCGCTCTTTTAATGAGCGCGGTTATTTGGTACCTCTTTCCCCATTAAGCAATCAGTATGATGGATTTTAGTTAATGGAACCAGAGGGCTGGTTAATTGAAGCTCAACGCAGATCTTAAAACACAGCCAAGACATAAACGATCAAAAATCGCGACTGCTCACACTGGCTCCCAACGAATTCGACGAGATACCTCTCAAAAGTCACGGAAGGCAGGGCGAAACCAGCTTTCCCTCCCGGATCAGGACCGTCCACTAACCCCCCCCCCCCCCCCAAAATCCGCCTCATTAAAAATACCGGGAACAAAAGACTCCATTCTCCCCGCGGCTACCTGCACCGCTCCGAGGGACGACGAGTCCTCCAGAAAGTTCAGCCTCCACCTCCCCTAAACCCTTCGATTTGGTCCCTCAGGGGTTAAAAAGCCACCTCATTTCTGATGCTAATGTGGCCTCTGCGGCGATTCGAACCCGCGCGGAGCCTCCTCCCATCCCGACACCGCCGGGGAGAGAGCGGGGCCGCCGCCGCCGCCGCCGCCGTCCCCGGGTGCGGGCCAGCGAGCGAGCGAGCGACCCCGCCGCGCCAGGAGCCGCGCCGGGAGCCGCGTGAGGAACCGCGCTGAGGAACCGCGTGAGGAACCGCGTGAGGAACCGCGCTGAGGAACCGCGTGAGGAACCGCGCTCCGCCCGGCGGCCCAGGCCCCGGCCGCCGCCCCCGCCGCCGCCGCCGCCGCTCACCCACCTTGCCGCGGCGCGCCCTCGCTGTGGCCGTGCGGAGCCGAGCCCGGCGCTGCCAAGTTGCCTCGGTCTGGAGCGTATCATGTTACAGCGCCGGGCTCGGGGCTCCGGCTGCGAGCGGCAGCCAGACATGATAGGCTGAGGCTCCTCTGTTTACACCCGGCCGCGGAGGGGGCGGCGGCGGCGCTTAACCCCTTCGCGCCGGGCCGGGCCGCCGCCGCCGCCGCCGCCCCGCCAGCCCTGCGGCCCGCCGCCGCGGCTCGAGGCGGCCCGGAGCGGCCGCCGCCTTCTCACCCCTCCTTCCACACAGACACGCGCGGACACACACACACACACACACACACACACACACACACACACGCCGGGGCATTTTAACAGCCGTGCCCCAAACGAAGAGAGTGAAACCTGCACCAAAAACTGGCCACAGGCATGCTTTAAAGACCCTGATAGGAGGCATTCCGCACACGCACACGCACACACGCACACACACGGGCAGGCCATAAAACATCGGTGTTCTCTAAAGTGGCTTTTCGGGTTGCTGCAGATTTTTCAGAAAAGGTTTTCTCTAGAAGCACTACTTTGCCGTGCTCACAAAAGAGCCTCTTCCCCGGCGCGTGAATGAATCCCGACCCCCCGAGCCGCCACCGTTCACGCACCAGCCCGCCGCGCCGCGGACTTAGCGCGCAGGGGAGCGCGGGCCACGCGGCCCCCGGCTCGGCGCGACTCGGGGCTCGAGCTCGCAGGACGCGCGGCGCGGCAGAGGTGGGTGCCTCGGCTGCGGGAGGGCTCGGGGAGCCGGGCCTGAAGGCGGGCGCCGGCGGGGCGCGCGCTGCTCGCGTGGGTGCCGCGGCCGGACGCGGCGGGGACCCGCTCGGCCCCGCTCGGCCCCCGGGGCTCGGCCGCTGCAGTAGGCCGGCGGCCGAGCCGCGCGCCCCCTCTCCGGCCGCAGCTGCGGACCCCCGCGCACGCCGCGGAGAGAGCCAGGCCGGCGCGCCGGGGAGGGAAGGAGATCCCCGGGGCTGCAGGCGTGTGCTCCCGGGGCCGGAGCCAACTCTAGGGGATGTGCCAGGGCTGGGCAACCCCGACCTGGAACAGCTCATGTGGTGCTCTAACTCGCGTTACTTGGAAATGGAAGATCCTTCAGTATTGCAGAACTTACACACGTTTTTAGTTAAAAATGGTCTTTCCCCCTCCCCCTCCAGATCCACTTTTATCATCATTTTTGCATTGCCTCCAGTCCCCCGTCCCTCCTTCTTTTAATGTCTTTTTTTTTCCTAGAACATTCCATCCCCCTCAGCTTCTTCCTCCATTAAACTGAGACTTGAATGACTGTGTGTTCCTGAGTTTTGGGATTCGGCGGGCTTTCTTCCAATTCCTCCTGGCCCCTCAAAGCATTTTTATAAATAAAGAAACAAAGAAAACAAGCAGCACTTTACATTACTATATTCATATCAATCAGCACACCTTTATATTATTAGCTGTCATTCCACGTGGAACAAACTGTCTTCTAAATACGGACTTAAACTGAAAAATTAATACTTTAAGAAATCATTAGCGTTCTCCATTTATCAGTAAGTTCCAGTAATGAATGTATTCTTACCTCAATCCGTGATTGAAAAACCGTAATTTCTTTTTCCTCTTTAGCATTCTCCTTCTACCTTGACTTTTGTCACTCTTCCCATGCAATGCTCCATACAGTAATGTGAATACAGCTCATCTGCCTCTTGGATACTTTTCCTTCTCTGTTTTCCTTACCATCAAACACATCCATCATCATACATGGAAATGTCTTGATGTTACTCAACGTTGAAGTCAAGTCTCTACCCTGTAGTGTTCTCTCCTTTCAGTAATAATGGCTTCTCTAAAATCCTGACTCACAAGCATTCTGTTACATGATTATGACAACCATCATCTGTGTTCTTCCCTGAATGGTCAATATGTTCACCCTTTAATTAGGACATTAGTTAAGATCTCCCGGAAATTCTTTAAACATTTCTTAGACACAGTCTTAATTTCCAAGTTATTTCAGGGTTTGGGAACTCTCTTTAGTAAAATTGGGTCAAAAAATAGAACAATGGGTATTTTGTGGGGCACCAAAAAGACTTCTAAGCTCTTAAGCAAATATCTCCTTAAGTCTTAATATTTTGAACATGATCGTTTCACAGATCGCTGTGATATGTGTGACTCTTCCGGTGGAGGGGGGAGGGATTGCCTTAAATAATTGCAAATAAACACTATAACTATTTAAACTGGAATATGAAGAGGGTGTTGTTCAGTTGGACTTTTAGAAGAATGAAATAGGTAAAACATCGCACAGTTGGAATTTTTTAGTATCTGCAGGTCTTGTCCACGTTTCAGAAACGTACCCCTGGATTTTCTAGGACACATATTAGCAGATGTGGATTTGAATTAGAACATTAGAGGACAGAAAGGCCAACACTCTAATGGGGAGAAAGAAAGATTTTAAAATCTTAAATCACTGTTTGGGTCAAGATGAATCTCAGGAAGACCGATAGTTGGCATACTCATTTCCCCAGATAAATGCTATGTAAATTGGTCACTGATTGATAGCATGTATTAAAATTCCAATTTAAAATGCTAATTAAGCAATGCCCATTTATACATATCAGATACAGGTTAGGTAAATTTTTATATTGGACTACATTGGAATATTCTACATACACATCTACTTCTACCTTTTCTGAATACAAAAGCTAATTATTTCCAAATTGCACAAAGACAGTATCCCTTGAGAATAATCAAGGGCTTACTTTGAACACAGCTGAGCAGCGGTAGGAGCCCATGGAGAAGAAGAGGAAGAGATATGGTTTTAAATAGTTTTTATGGCTGAAAAGTAAAGGATGGCTTCCACATATATCTTCCCAAGAAAAGACACAAAGTTTTGTGGCCATCCCCATCCATACAGTAAATCACTGCCCTCTTGTAAATAAAGGAGTGTACTGAAGAGTTCTATAGAGACATATAATAAGGCACACATTAAATTTCTACTTTCATCTACTACGGTTTGCCATATTGATGATATCAGGAATAATGAGCATTATGGATACTGCTTTTATAGCTTAAGCATTTCTTGTCTAAGATCTGCAGAATTCCCCACAGTTCCATGAGCAGACACTATTAAATATGTTGAATTATGTGGCTATTTTATGTTGTGAATAAATAACCACATGAAATCATACTTGCGCTATTAAATGAATTTTACTTATAACTGAATTCACTTCTTTAGGCATAAAAGCCTAATGACTGCACACCACAAGGAAGATTTTTAAAAATGCATGAACCAAACCAAATCAAAGAAAATTATATTAAAAAAAAAAGTCCATGAATGAGCTGTTATTTCAGACTGGCACCAACTTAGCTTTAATATTAAGAATTCTTCTGACCTCTCTCTACTTAAGCCAAAAACCTTGAGGAACAAAAAATCAGTTTAACCAAAACTAGGATCGTTACCTTTCCTGCTGATGATTAAGTACCGAATCCATACTGTTAGAGATGCTAGTACGAAATCAAAATCTAACACTTTTCGCTCTACCGTACTTATGACTATGATAACCACTAACACCGAGCACTTTATATGAGTGTCACTATATTGAGCATTTAACACATTTTTATTTCTCTAAGCAAACCCCTATGAAAAAGTAATATTGTTATCCCATTTTACAGATGAGGAAACTGGACCTCACGTTAATAATGATCCAATAGTTAGAAAATACCAGAGCTTAAATTCAGCCCTGGATGTCCTGAGCGTGATGCTTGAGCCATTCAACTAAATACTTAGTAGTTAAAACTGGTATTAGGCATGTTCGAAAGTTCACTTTCGAAATCAAATGTGTCAGGATAAGCCACACCAAGGATTAGAAAACATGATATTCAATTCTAAAACCGATTACTTGTGGATTGGGGAGGAGGAAAAAGGAAGAGACACGGTTTTCCCTATGTTTTGAAGTTAACCTTAAGAGTTAAGTTTACTAGTAGTACACAGACTAGTATTCTCTGCAAGTTGGAAGCTTATACAGGAATAAAACAGTTAATAACCATTCCTGATTGAGGAGCATCTGTCACTCTAGAATTTAGTTTGTCTAAATGGACCTTGTTAAAAATTACATTTATTTGTAAACAGTTTTTTCTTTTTTAAATACACAAATATGTCAAAAGACACTATTTACGTCATCAAAATTACAGTGCACTGACATCAACTGGTACATAATAATTGTATAATTACTTTGATACATGCTGTGAATAAAATTTTAGATTTCATCTTCTGTTTCCTAAAGTGTTATTTTGTCAGGAGCAAGAAAGTCTCTAACACCTACGTGGACTCTGTTAGAAGATGACATAAAACTGTATTTAAAATCATATTTCTGGGTCCTTTTCCCAATAAAGTTCAATTATCATCTACACTGGAACCAAAATAAAGGCTTGAGAAAAAGGCTCATCATAAAATCCAATTCATCATTTTCACAGATGTTTAGAGAAAATCTGAAAGGATAGTATAATATTAGGTGATTCTTTGATTTAACCTACAGAAAAATCCACCCACAATATAGCTTTCGAGTTCACAACTATCTGCAATGACCCACATCCCAAATCTTTCGAACAGGTAAGTTTTCTGCTTTATTTGTAAAGATGTTATCTCACCCAAAACACAAGTGCCTTCTGAAATCTCATACTATGTGAAGACCTGAGACTCTTTCTTTAGATCTCCAATCATGTTTGCCCTGTGTCAAAAGAACCGGTTCTTATTTTTGTCCTAATTCAGGCGACCTTGGGCAGGAGCATGCTGGGTCCTCCACAGCCTGGGCAGGCAGGGAGGAGGAGGAAGCAAGATCTGGGAGTGTGTGATGAGGTCTGGACTCCTTGCAGGGGGCAATCAAGCAATGCACTGTATCCAAAAGGCTTAGTGAGCTTCAGCTCTGTGCTGGCAAGTATCCAAGTGGGAGGGAAGGGGGCGAGGAAGGGAGATCATTCCTCTCTAGTGGTGAGAGCGAGACAGGGGGCAAGAGGGCAGAGCTTCAAGAGAAATCCAGATGGTCAGCAAGAGTTAGCGGGGGTACATATGCCAGGGACTGGGCATACAGCAAGAGCCAAGGACCCTAGTCAAACCACCAATGTCCAAAGGCAATGTTAGGAGGGAGTCTGCATGGAGTAGTGCGTAGAACCATAGTTCCATGTGTAAACCGTGATGACTGGGGAAGCCCAGGGGAGGCCAAGATAGAGTGCTACTCATCCTTGGCTGGTTGGATACCAGGGTTGCAAGAAGCAAGACTAATTCCCCGGCCCACCCAGGGATGGCAGTATCTGTCCATGCTTGGCGATTCACTGGGTTCACCTTACTTTTAGATTTTGAAAATGAGAATACATGTGGGGTAGAGGGTCCTCTGAATGTATTCTTTGATGGACCATGTGTTAAGAAACGGAAAGGTGATAACTAAAAATGATTGAATTATTTTAACTGCAGTCATTTTGTCAACCTGATCTCTGTTTCCCACCATCATGCCATTTACCCAACCGTGAAGCATACTGTAGTGTTGTTCTCAAAAACACATTCTCAGTTAAATGTTAAAAAGCTAGGCAACAGGGGCACCTGGTTGGCTCAGTGGGTTAAGCCTCTGCCTTCGGCTCAGGTCATGATCTCAGGGTCCTGGGATCCAGCCCCTCCTCCGGCTCTCTGCTCAGCAGGGAGCCTGCTTCCTTCTCTCTCTCTCTCTCTCTCTCTCTGCCTCTCTGCCTACTTGTGATCTCCGTCTATCAAGTAAATAAAAAAAGTAAAATTTAAAAAAAAAGCTAGGCAACATATCTTTGAAATTAAATACTTTACTATAAATACTTTGCCTTCTTTGTTCAGACACTGAGAATTAGGTATTCATTGATGTTTTTAGGTGTGTAGTTCTCTATAGAAGTGACTAGCTAATTGCCGGTCAAATCCTTTATGCAGTGGACAGAGCATAGAATCAAAGGAACTTCTATAGTCATTCTAGAAATTTATCACATAAACCCGTAAGTATTACGATCATTTTTGCAGATACCTTATTTAACAAGTCTTTATTGACATATGAATCTAGATAATAATGTATTATTTTCAGAGGGTTCATGACATAGTCACATGCAACACATCTTTAATGATTTTTTTTCTATTTTGTGAACATAAATCATGTCTAAGCACATATTTTTATATGTCATTTCGGATGTAGGTATATGCCTGATCCCTCTGCTTTTTACCTGGCCAGTGTCTGCTTGTTCATGACTTGGTTTGGAAGGCAATTCTTCCATTTAGTCTTTTCCTGATCCACTAAGAATTTAAGAGCCCCTCCCTTTAAGTTCCCATTGAACTCTGTAAATATCCTTTTCATCATACCATATTCTGCTGTCTGTCGACTTGTCTGTAACTCCCTCCAGACCATAAACACAGGAGGGCAGGAACCACTTATCTGCTGATTCCCCAGCACTTAGCATAGTGTCTTGTACTAGAGACATTAAAGAAATACTGGTTGAGGAACGGGTAGATGGAGAGATCATGAGAAACAAACAGTCCAGATTGAGGAAACTGCTTGCTAAAGAAAACCAGTCCATCATCTGTATTTATCACACTGTTCTGCAATTATTTGGGTCTCTGTCTCTCTCTCTCTCACACACACAAACTTAGTATGTGATCTAACTCAGTCGTACCCTTCTGGATTCTCAGACACAGAAAAGCCCATTTATTGTTGTTGTTGTTTTTAACCCCTACCCTGCCAGGTCCATTTCAAGTGATACATTAAAATATCTCTCATTGTTTACCACGAACAATTTTATTTTGAGAGTCTCTAAATCTCTAAAGCCACCGTTTATGCCCAAATGCTCTTGCTCTGTCTTCAGAAGAAACACGGAACAGCTGGTCACCATTTTCTCCATAAGTGCCCTTCATTATTCTTGAAGTTGACTATTCTTAAGTCTCCCCTTAAGATACATTGTCAGGCTAAATAATCTTCATTATTTTTATTTGACTTTATTTTACCAGTTCCTCATGGGTCGCATGTTCATCTTTTTCGGCATCTTACAGGCTGTTCTCTGAACCTCCTTCACAGGGCGTGGGGGGTGGGGAGCTGCTGAGAACCACGTTGACTGGGTTATCAGGCTCTAGATTTACAGATCAAGGCCAAGGATCCAGAAAGCAGGGAAAGAGAGTGAGGCAAGCATTTCCCTGGATATCCCTCTTTAAATATGCCAGCAAGGGGTTCAGAGGTTGGAGAGAAGGGAATTAGTTCTGCAATGTGCATTTACTAACCCATTCTGTCACCCTGATATTTCTGGAAATAGATGAGATGAGAGGCGCTGAGCGAATGCAATCATGGGCGTTGCCTCCATCCAGGGGGCACCGAGGGAGACAGAAGGCAAGGTCTAGGAAATCGGAGAGAGTCAAGAGTGTAGCACAACAAAGAAACCCCAGAAGAGAGGTTTTGAGACCCCAGGCAGAGAACGAGGAGGGCGATGGTTAACAAAGCCCCATGTCACAGATTAATACTTATGCCTGAATTTGGCAGGAAGCAGCAATTTGTGGCCTAAAGGGGAAAGACTGTCTAGTAGAGTAATGGGGTGAAAGTCAGATTTAAAAGCAAGATGGTGGGGAAACGGAGACAGCTTGTCTGCAAATGAGTGTTTTTCTTCAGAATTCTTAGATTTGAACTTGACTTACATTTATTGAATGCCTATATGTGCCTGGAACACCTTAGGTGTTTGCACAGGAGATGCCTTCTTTAATCCTCCCCGGGGCAAGAGGAGTTTAAACCTAGTGTAGAAAACTGTATTTCCATTACTTAAAACACCCTGTAGGGAAAAATATACTGGTTCTTTTAGGCAAATTTCTACCTGAGGTCTCTCTCTGTCTGTAAAAAGCCAACATGTTTCTCCTGTCTTGTTGGGGGGAGGAAGGCTTCGGCAGCATAAGGGGAATCATGCAAAGATACCCATGGGGCAGAACTGAGTTTTCTAAAAAAGTGGGAGGGGAGTACAAGTAAAAAACAGGTTGAATCGTAGCCTATCAGGTAAGGAGAACTCCAGCTGTAGTGTTCCTCCTCTTGGGGCCGTGAGCTTCCGAGTGATAGCAAGCTTCAGGGACTGTCCTCTTTCTTAGAAAACTGGTGCGAAAGGAATGAGGTCTTTCCAGAGGTCTGGAGTAATTGAAAAGTAAAATAAGGACATCTCTTTAGCCGATGCTGAGCAATGTAAATACACAAGTCAAGAGGTCCCGCCCACTAAGGCAGGTGAATATATCCAGGTGAAGATATCAGCAGGAGACCTTACAGGCGTTTGAATGCCCACCCTCCTCGGGGACAATCTGATTTTGACACAGAAACTACTGTGAAAATACAAAGAGCTCTATGTTATTTCTGGCCAAAGACCTTTGCAAGACTTTCAACAAAAGGTCTGTACACTGTGATCATTCAAATGATTTCTAAAGATTAAGGCAGAACAAGTTAGAGTATTTTAGAATTAATTTCATAATATTACTCATTAGATCAATATATCACTGTGTCACTTCAGCTAGAGTTTCAGCTCTAGTGCAGAGGACAGAAGCAGCTGATACAAGTTAGGTACAAGTCTCTGTTGACTAACTGTATCTTTTTTGTTTGTATTCTAGTATGGATGTGGGGTGAAATTTACCATCAAGGAATTTCTGGCAGGGTTTCAGAAAGATGGTTAGAATGAGGAATTTTCTGACTGGCAAAGAACAGTTAGATTACGTTGTGATTAACAGGAATTTATGATTAGGGAGAGAGGTCCTAAATTATACTGTGGCATTTATTCCATAAAAAGCTAATTCTATTGCCTGGTGATTATTTCTAGCAATTTTAATAAAAACATGTAGTGTCATAATCAGGGTCAGGAAAATTCGTGGCTG
>RCUC01097317.1:0-16079 GCA_003697995.1 Taxidea taxus jeffersonii | reverse complement strand
GATGGCTTGAGCAGATTGCCTTTTTTTCCCCTGAAATAATTGTTCATTAAGGATGTATTTCAAAAACTAAAGACATAAATTTTTTGTAGCAACCATACATAATAGGTACCTTTTTTGAGGCATTTATAAAAGTAATAGAGGAAACCACATTTGTCATGAAATACTCTGAACATATCTTCATATAATTTAAGTAATAATCAATAACACAAACCATTTTCCACCTAATATAAATATTATCGTTATTAACAGGCTAGAGCCTCAATATTAGGTAATAGACATGCCAATATCTTCTGATACAGGCTTTCAGTGTTGGCCTTTCACCACTGCTGCTCCCCACAACTCACTAAAGGGATTTGAGATGGCTTTTGAAAAAGAACAAATGAATCCCAAACTGTATTCTCCTAAAACACTGTAACATTGTGTACTCGGAGGGTATAATTTGATCATCAGCACAACCAAACCCATCAAAGCAAAATGCTTCAAGGAACTTTATAATAGAATGATATCTTAAATCTATGACAGTATCATTTTCTTACTGATTACAGAGTTCTTTTTAAGAGCTCATGTTAGACCATGAATATAACAAGGCTATGCACAACCTGCATGCAAAATAAGAAGACTAGACACAAAAAGCAATTAACATTAAAGAATAAGAAGAGAACTAAAGGCAACTTGCATGATTCAACTACCAATGAAAATTAATCCAGTGAATTTGCTAAGTTCCACAGTTAAAATAAAAACAAAATAAAACAGACTTCTAGAGTACCCCAGGATTCCCAAGTTCCATGCTGGCATAATTTTGTCCAGTTTATTTTCTGGTTTCAGTATCACTCAACTAAAGGCTAAGATCAAACCGGTACCCTAGTGATAACCAGCCAGGTGATACATAAGATGTGAGATTATTCTTAACATTAATCACTAAAGGAGAATCCATCACCTGATCGGTAGGATTATCTCAGACCACAAGCTAAAATTGAATGTGAAGAGAATGTCTTGGCAGGAGTTGGCAAGCAATGAACTCAGGAAGACAAATTGAGTTATTTCTAGATAGAATATAGAATGATGATGATGGTAATGAGCCATACCACTTGGTGAGATTTTATGATTTGTTAGGCACTGGGCGATACACCTAACATCCATTACCTCATTTAACTCTCAATCCCTCCCTGTGTGGAGGTGACATCGTTCACATTTACAGATGAAAATACTACATGTGCCTGAGCCAACAAGGTCTGGAACTGGTGAAGCCCCGACAGGATCAGACACTAGTACTTCACGAGCTAGGGACACATATGTTTTCACCCTGCAAGAAATAACTAGAACAGAAATAGTCCTTTCAGTAGATGGAGGCCTCAGAGATTCTGAGGACTGATGAGACTCATTCAGGGAACATAACTGCCAAAAATGCTGAGGGCTGGAGCAGAAGACCAAACCTACCGATTCAGAGGAGGAGCTCCAGACACACTGGAAGCCACAGCAATGCACTCAGAGGTCAGCGGTTTCAGACCCAGTGAGAAATGGTCCTCTCCTTTACAGTATGTGTGTTATTTGTTGAAAATAATGATAAGCATAAGTAAAACAGATATATTATCATTAATTTAAAGTAGTGTCTTGTAGATATTCTTTTTAACTTTCCCAATGGCTCATCAACACATGTATTCTCAATCATATCTTACAAGCAAAGCAACTAATGTGAGTGAGAGGCCCTGGAGTTAAAGAAGGAGGTTTTATTTCCCCTGAATAGGCCTGTGCCTTAGGAGATACAGGGATAGAGGGAGGCAACTCTGCAGCCTCAGAAAGGAAAAGCAGATGAGTGACATCACCAGAACCACGTAATGTGGTCCTCCCCTCATCAGATGAGTCTTTTGTTTTCACAAAAGAGGCAGTTTTCTTCACACTATGGGAAGGCAGTTACAAAAGATCTACTCTGCCCCACTTATAAGCAACTACGTGAGAAAGGGCTCTTTGTTGTTCATTTAAATAACAACAGATATACCCTAGTATCATCATTATTATTATCGGGTCCCTGACTCCTCAGAATTAAAGTTACGCGCTATGAAAATCATAAACCACGGAAGCTACTAACCTGACTTACCCAAAGTTCTATTTCAGCGTTATTAAAAGGATATTTTCTTCTTTACCAAACTAGTGCTAAAGTATCCCTTTAAAATCAAAATCTCTAGTACCTCTTTGAATTTCGTGCTAGCCATTATAGAACACCTGAACAGAGTTTCATATCAAAATCAATTTCTTAAAGAGGATTACCTACTCTTACTTTATCCTAAAGTCAACTATACACTGAATTTATCCAAACCCCACTTGAACTGATATTAAACAATCGGTAAATGGAAAACAAATTTTAAACAGAAATGACAACATCAATAAAATTTTATTTTTTTTCTATGTTGCCTTGTAACTTCCTTTGAATATACTTTAGAAATAAGGAAGGTGCACGTTAGTATACACATCAAAGAAATATAAAAGGAATTAAAGTATAGATCCTATTTCAACACTTGAATAGTCTATGCTTAAGTGGACACACCATATGCAGACAGCTCTTAGAAAATCCATTTCACTCTTTGGAAAGTACCTCATTATGTATAGGGGGGATCAAAAGAGGAAAAACCTTTTTAAAGTACAAGAGAAGACACTCGTAATAAAGAAAAGCTTTCTTTTTATTTGGCATATATTAGCTTTTCCATAGCAAGCCTCAAAAATAGTGCTGCCAGTAAATGATTTCTGAATAGATTTAGCTCTTAGTAGTTTTTTAGAAATTGATGCTAGAAGAAATACAAAAACTGCAGAAAGCCAACTTTCTATTTAAAGTGACATTTAAACTGTGTGCTTATAAAAGTATTTTTAATAAAAGAAAAAATAATGCCATGATTTTTAGTTCAGATTCATGACATGTTAAATCCTTTTCCTCTCTTCTATCAGCCAGAAGTCAATTATGTATATTGAAATCCTTTCTTAATGACATATGGTTGATACCAAAAGGATGCCTGAAACAAACTGTGTTTACCTATATACATATGTGTGTATTTCCCTCATCTTCTTTCACCTGTGCCCAGATATAAAGCACAGCTGCTTAGTGTTTAAAATTTTTTTATGAAAACAACAGTTTTTGATAATCTCATGAAGGTCTTTCTAACAAACTCCATACACAGAAAGAGTTTTTGTAAGACAAAGGATTGGTTTAAGTGTTCACACAACTAGTTTGTAAAAATAAATAGAAGGAAACTCTACATGTAGACTTTATTTAATCAGAAAATACCACAGTTCAGGGAAATCAGACTTACTGAAACCCTTTCTTTCTGTGCTCTATCTAAATCAGTATATGAGCTATATCAGAGGATACTAAATGTGCCTGGCATGACAGAAGATGCTTAAATTATGGAAGTAAAAAGATTGAGCTTTAGTGATCATATCACATAAAACCAGTGACATATTTATAAATAAAAACAATTCTCTACTATTCCATAGGAATATATGAAATCATAACACTATTCCTGTCTAATATATAAGACTTAGGTACTCAGGCATTTTTTTTTAAAGATGTTATTTATTTATTTGACAGACAGAGAGCACAAGTAGGCAGAGGGTCGGGGGAGGAGGGTAAAAGCAGGCTCCCTGCTGAACAGAGAGCCCGATGCAGAGGCTCCATCCCAGGACACTGGGATCATGACCTGAGCCGAAGGCAGAGGCTTTTTAACCCACTAAGCCACTCAGGCACCCCTTAGGCATTTTTTTATCTGATCATCCTGTGCTCTTTATATCTCATTATAGTTAGTCATCCCTCTGTGTGGTTATTATGTCTGGTACTATCAAATACCTACCTGAAAAGTGGAAAATTTAGGCAATAATCTTAAGGATTATGCCAAATAAAATATTTAAATTCAACCTTAAACAAAATTACAAAACCTGCATTGATCCACATGATTTAAAGCCTGTTAAGATGATCAATCTGATTTAAATAGTCACCGTATTTCTACACTGAGGTCTCCCAAAAGTTTATAGTAGAAGCACTTCAAAGTCCTCAACACATCTCATGAGCACCTCTATTAAAGGATGTGTAAGAAAAAAAGCAAAGAGGAAGTTCAAAAGAAGAAGTTACTCTTTTAGAAACACCTGTTTGAAAAAGGATTTTCAATTTTTTATTAAAATGATATGTATAGGGACGCCTGGGTGGCTCAGTTGGTTAAGCGGCTGCCTTCGGCTCAGGTCATGATCCCGGCGTCCTGGGATGGAGTCCCACATCAGGCTCCTTGCTCGGCGGGGAGCCTGCTCCTCCCTCTGCCTCTCTGCCTGCCTCTCTGTCTGCCTGTGCTCGCTCTCTCTAATAAATAAATTTTAAAAAAAAAATGATATGTATATACCGCTTCTCGGCCTTTTGGCTAAGAGCAAGTGTAAAATGATATGTATATAATCAGAAATTGACAAACAACAAATGTTTACTTCACTCTAGGAATTCAGGCAAAAACAAAAACCGAATAAAATTATTCATCATAGTTTACCTTCTGCACCTTCAAGAAAGAATCTCATCTTTCATTGGTTATATGATCCCTTTGTCTGGGTTTCTACATTTTCTCTTTCTGAGGTCGATTAAATAGAAATAGCCCATGCAAAATAAGCTTGAACTTTTTCCAAATTGTAAAAGAAGCTGTAGATTACCTCATACTGGTAATCTATAGAAACTATCAAAGAACTATCGACCCTAGAGTAGGTGCGTCCTAACAAACTCCTTATGGTCCTATAAGAACTGGCTTCCAATGATCTCATTGGGTTGTTTTCCTACTATTCTCTTGCCTTCTCATCCTGTTCCTCAAACACACGGTGCATGTTCCTGCTCAGAGCTTGGCAGCTCCTACTGCTCTGCCTAAATATTCTTCCCTTAGATTTCTACTTAGCCTCCTCCATCAATTTCTTTAAGACTTTCTGAAATCTCAGCTCAGTCAAGCTTAGCCTGCTATTCTATTTACCGGCACAACTACCCAAATACCTAGCTGACCCTTCCGGTCCTCTATTTCCCACCATTTGAATGAGATTCTTCTTGCAAAGATCAACAAATCCTGTCAATGTCTTTACTCTGCTTGACTTTTTTTTTTTTTCATAGCACTTATCACCTTCTAACTGCTGTATAATTTACTTATTTGCTAGGTTTATTGTTAACTATCTGGTGCCTCTCACACTCCTCCAGAACATAAAGATCCCAAGGGCATCGATCTCTGTCCGTTCTGTTCACGTACATAGTCCAAGTACTTAAAACAGTTACTATGTAGTAGGTACTCAATAAGTCTTTTTTGGAAAGTAGTTCCTTTGACTAGTCCCTATCTTTCTTTTCCTAAAGTAACTGACCCTTGATGCCACCAATTATTGTCATTCCATTCCAGTTACATCCTCCTTGTTAATCTCTATCTGCCCTCTGGATTCTACCCTCCACACCCAAATGAAATTCTTCTTTCAAAAATCAACAAATTCAAAGAATTTTTCTTAGTCTCCATTCATTTTATCCCTAAGCAACACTGAGGACTGCAACCAAGTCCCTTCTTAAGAGCCTCATTCAGTTAGAAGTAAACTGAACAAATGCAATTTACTAGGCACTCACTAGAAGCTTTTCCTTTGGTTTTCATGATAAAGGCCCACCCATCCAAGTTTCTTCCTCTTGTGTTCACACAAATATAGGTGAGCTTGATTCTTTCCCAATGACCTCTTCTTCACCCACGTCCCCTCATAATGTCAGGGCTTTAGCTAATCTCACTATCAGGTTAAATCTTTTTCTGAATCTCCACCCCAGATTTCCAACTGTCCCTACCTGTCTAAATCTTACTAAGTCTCCTACAGCAGTGCAGATTTTATTTCTCTCAGCTCGGTGGATATTGCAATATTTTGCAGCCACCTAGCTTTAACTTCTTCTCATTTCCAATGAGTTGGCATTTTACACTTGAGGCAGAACTCTACAAAACAGAAACTAAAAAAGTCAGATTCTCACTTTTGGCGAGTGTTAGTGGCAATATCCAGATTTAGTGTTGATGGGAACAGCATAAGTCAACATCTATGCTAAAGTATGGTGACAATGGTGTCCTTACTACAGGACACATTCTGAGGTGGAACTTTAAGTATTGTTCCAAGCTGTGTCTCTTCCAGATCTGGTTCCCATATCCCCTGAACTAACAAATATCCTTTTAATAACTAGGTTTTCTGCGTAAATTAATCATGGTTGGCTTCTGTTCCTTTCAAATGAGAAATCTGGATGACTATATCCAACAAGACCCACCAGGTTCTCTTGGAAGAAGTAACTGTTTTTTATTCTAAATGTCCACAACATTTTATCAATATTACTTCTATGACATTTATTCCTTTACCTCATATTATAATTACTTATGCATGCTGTCCTCCCCATTACATGTTATATTTCCTGAGGGTGAAGTGCCTATCATTTACCTTTGTCCATGCTTTTAACATTTGCCTCCTTGTCTGTTTCAGATATCCTTCAAAAACAAACACTGTATGTGTGTTCTTTCTGACTGAGGGAGCTACTCTTAAGTTCCTCCTTCTGTGCTCTTTATCTGACAAGGCCCAACCATTCTATTCCTGGAAAACCTCCATGACTCACTTTTTAGAAGATTCCCCAAGGTGAGCCTGGGTGGCTCAGTCAGCTAAGTATCTGTCCTCCACTCAGGTCATGATCTGGAGGTCCTAGGATCGAGCCCCAAGTTGGGTTCCCTGCTCAGTGGGGAGTCTGCTTTTCCCCCTCCCTCTGCCCTGTCCCTCTACTTGTGCTCTCTCTCATGTGCACTCTCTCTAATAAACAAAATCTTAAAAAAAAAAAAAAGATTCCCCAAGATTCTTATAGGTTGTTCCCTCATTTCTATGCATGAAAGGTCTCCCTTTTTCCTTTGCTCCAACGGTATGTACAAAGCACCAACAAGGTTGCCAAGACCATTCAATGGAGAAAAGATGGTCTTTTCAACAAATGGTGTTGGGAAAACTGGATATCCACCAAAAAAAAAAAAAAAAAAAAAAAGCCAAACCAACCAAAAGGAACAAACACCTTACCCTACAACATATACAATTGACTCAGAATGGATCAAAAACTTAAATGTAAGAGTTAAAACTATAAAAATCTTACCAAAAAAAAAAAAGGAAAATCTTCATGTCATAGTAATGGTTTCTCGGACATGACCTCAAAAGCACAAGCAATTAAAAAGAAAGGAGATAGGGCACCTGGGTGCCTGAATGGCTCAGTTAGTTAAGCGTTTGCCTTTGGCTCAGGTCAGGAACTCAGGGTCCTGGAATCAAGTATCGCATCCAGCCCCCTGCTCCACGGGGAGCCTGCTTCTCCCTCTCCCTCTGCTGTTCTCCCCCTGCTTGTGTTCTCTCACTATCTCTCTCTGTCAAATAAATAAATAAAATCTTTAAAAAAATAAAAATTTTAAAAGGAGATAAATTGGGCCACATCTCAAAAGTTAAAACCTCTGTTCAAAGGATTCAATCAGGGGCGCCTGGGTGGCTCAGTGGGTTAATCCTCTGCCTTCGGCTCAGGTCATGATCTCAGGGTCCTGGGATGGACGCCCGCATCGGGCTCACTACTCAGCCGGGAACCTGCTCCCCTCTCTCTCTCTCTGACCCTGCCTCTCTGCCTACTTGTGATCTTTGTCTGTCAAATAAATAAATAAAATCTTTTTAAAAAAAAAGCCTCTGCCTTCAGCTCATGTCATGATCCCAAGGTCCTGGGATCGAGCCCCGCATGGGCCACTCTTCTCAGCAAGAAGCCTGCTTCCCCTTCTCTCTCTGCCTGCCTCTCTGCCTACTTGTGATCTCTGCCTGTCAAATAAATAAATAAAATCTTAAAAAAATAAAAAGGATTCAATCAACAACATGAAAAAGCAAACTATGAAATGGTAGAAAATATGCAAATCATATATCTAATAAGGGATTATCCAGAATATATAAAGAATGGCTTCAACTCAAGAACTATAAAAATAAGCAAACTGATTAAGAAATAGACAAAGGATGTGAATAGACATTTCTTCAAAGAAGATATATACAAAAGGCCGATAAGCACATGAAAAGATGCTCAAAATCATTTATCACTAGGAAAATGCAAATCAAAACAACAATGAGATACTATCTCATGTTCAATAGAATGGTTACTATCAAAATAACAATAATAAGTATTGCCAAGGTTGTGGAAAAATTAGGAATTTTGTGTACCACTGATGTGTATGTAAAATGGTACAACTACTACGGAAAACAGTAAGAAAGCTCCTCAAAAAATTAAAAACAGAGTTACCATATAATCCAGCAGTTCAACATCTGGGTATATGTTCAAGTGAATTGAAAGTAGGATTCTGAAAAAATATTAATATACCCATGTACATGGCAACATTATTCACAATAACCAAAAGCTGAAAGCACCTCAAACGTTCTTCAACAGATGAATGGATAAACAAAATGTGTTATATACACACAATAAAATACTATTCAGCCTTAAAAAGGAAATTCTGATACATACTACAACATTATCCTAAGTGAAATAAGACAGTAACAAAATGATAAATATTGTTATCATATTCTTATGTTGAAGGCATAACCCCCAAAGTGATAGTATTTGGAGGTGGGGCCTCTGGAAGATAATTAGGCTTAGATGAGGTCATGAAGTCATAAAAGCGTGGCCTCCGTAATGGGATTAGCATCTTTATAAGAAGAGGAAGAGACATCTGGGCTAGCTCTTATGTTTTCATTCTCCTTTGCCATTCAAGGACACAAGAAGGCAGCTGTCTACCAGTTAGGAAGAGGGCCCTCACCAGAAACCAAATCCTCTGGCACCTGGATCTTGGACTTCTGGTCCTGAACTCTGAGAAATAAATGGCCATGGTTTAAGCCACTCAGTCTACTGTATTGTGAGAGCCGCCTAAGCAGACTAAGAGTTTCAACTTTGCAAAGATGAGGGGTTCTCAAGATTGGTTGGCCACCAATGTGAATGTACTTAAAACTACTGAACCGTAACATAAAAATGATTAAAATAGTACATTATGCTGTGTGTAATTTCTCACAATTAAAATTTCGTGTAAGAATTTTGTTTTGCTTTCAAACAAACAAACAAAAAGTCTTTGTGCAACCCAGTCTTCAAGGATAGGGTGAGTCAGAGTTGGTTTCTTATTCCTACTCCATTCCCAACCTCTGCATCGCTGTCAGAGAGATTAGCTGCTTAAAATCCTGTAACTTCTCCATGAAATCCTCTGTGTTATGATCCAAGCACCCATGAACAGAACCATCTTCCCTGAGTAATTTTCTAATTCCATCTCTTGCCACCAATCTTCATGCTCTCCAGGCCCAGTCATAGCTCTCTATTTCCAACTGCAACCCTGGCTAATACACCATCACTTCTCTCAGCTCTCTTCAGTTCAGTTCAAAAAATGTCATTGAACAAGCACCATACAATGAGCACTCTGAGACAGGATACATGAAGAAAATGCTTCTATTCTCAAGAACATAAAAATCTAGGGGAAGGACACCCATAAAGAGATCACTACAAATACTGTGATATATACTTCAGCACCAACTCATAGTTACATGTTGATAAGTATGTATTGGCATACTTCTTAAAGTTTGCTTCTTAAATTTCATGTTTTCAAAAGTTTTCAAATCAGTGCTCAATGCTTGGATATTTTTAACGTCATATGAATATGTTTGATTTTTTATTATTTGGTCTATAGATGGATTTCCTAAAGTAGAAATAATGGATATCTAGTATCTTTTCACACAGAAACACATAATTTTGGGAGCACAGATTTACCACCAAACAGTACATCTTTAAAAATTTTTAAAGCTTAGAGTTTCCCTGAGAGTACAGATAACACTTTTATAGTAGAGGGGAAAAACTGCAGGTATATTTCTTAATAGTCCATTTACCATTTTAAAACTTAGGTCATTTTGCCTCTTCTATGGTTTCATAATTAAAGTTTCTCCTGCCATTTGGAGTAAACACAATTCTAGCCATGGGAGACAAGAATGACCAGTTCAAGTTCAAGGGTTCACTGCACATGAATATCCATAAATGCCCCTTGACAGTCTTGGTAGTATAATGAACCTTGCAATTACTCAGCAGGCCATCACCACAATACATGAACATAATGCTTCCAACGTCAAACGACAAAACATTACACAAATAATACCAACCAACTGTTACAGTTCACATAGGGCTTTTGGAAACTAATTAAATTGCAACAGTTCCCCTTAAATCTTTATAAGTTTGTGGGGAGTTTTGCTTCACTGAGCTACGTTTATGGCAAATAATTAATAGAAAAGGTGTTAGCATTATATACAATTGGGAGATGCCAATTAGCAAGACCCTCCTTCAAAATGACACCAGTTAATTCCAGCATGAGCCCTCAGAGTGAAATACTCTTTCTCTTAAACAAATGCTAGTGCCTTATTGTCTTTAGGAATGTCTCCAATCATCCTATATATAACCTCCTGGGGTAAATGCTTCTGGCCCTGCCTTCCTGTTGTCTCCGTGCTGAAGAAATGATCATCATTAAGTTGGTTCATTTGAATAACACTATGCTTTCCTTTACTCTGGTGATTCTCCAGTTGTGAAAAATTTAACTCTGCAGGACAATCTCTGACACAGTAAAAAGTACCATCAGGTAAAAAGTAATACACAAATAAAAGATCATTAATTATTAGCACACCTAATAAAAAATATAGAACATATCAGACAATATATGTGTAAATGCACATAAAAGCAGGCATCTCAGTACCAATTTAATTACCTGAATGGCCTGGGGATTAAAGTGTAAAACAAAGGGAAAACATACATATTCTACTTATGATAACTATTTTAACTCTTGTTTTCCCCAGTATGTTATATGCTGATTACTGCTGATGTGCAACATAAAAGGAATATAGATAATAAGTAAGTTCATGATTTTGAACTTAGCAAATAGCTACCCTGTGCTGTTTTCATCACAAAGGGTTTATTGTTACTCTGGACATCTTCAGAATAGGCTTGCCATGATGGTTCAGCATTTATCATCCAGTTCAAAAGGAAATATGAATAATAAAGCAAGCTGGGTTTCCCCCGCAGAATCACATACTGGGGAAAAAGCAGGTAGGATCTGGTTAGGAGAAATGGAGAAATTTTGTTTTCTTCACCTCCCGTTTTTAATCAGATAACTTCAGATAAGTAGTTTAGCATTTGGGGCTCTAATAAATTAATCCATGAATCAATTAGTATTTCTACTTCTAACTTTATTTTTGATTTTTTAATAAAATAAAATGTAAAAATAAAGTAAGTTAATTAGGAAACAGTTTTTTCTAGTCTTAGAAACAAGTATTTCTCTTTGTCATGTTTTACAAACAAAACAAGCTAATTTTCTGGCCCTAAAAGAGTACTCCTCCTTTTTAAATTGGCCACAGAGAAAGAAGCAATAACCTGGATTAAAGATAACTTTAAAAATTTAGTTAAGAAAAATCTGACTTCCATTTAAAAAAAAGTACAGATTTTTATATAGAGAACTATAGCAGACTTTACCAGATTTTAGACAAACGAGATTCAGAATAATCCTGATAATTATCATTTTTATCAAAAATAATATAGACATTATGGGAAAAACCCCTCCTGTTATCTAAAAATTATATGAACATTAAAAGAATATTTTGTCAGGAAAACAAAAAATGCTAATAACAATACTGAGAACATAAGATATAAAATGCCTGGAGTTAAGAGATGGTAAGAAATGCTGCTTAAAGTAGACAGGGTCAGGATGGACAGAAGGTTATCCCGTCACTTTATAAAGATACAGCTTCACAACTGTGTTCAGAAGTCCATACCTCTCTGCAATATTAGGATCGTTCCTAAAATTGTAATTTAGGTCTGAATTCCTGATTAAGTTTACAGAATCAAATAGATTATATATTTGACAAATATGTTATGAATTAAAAGGTTTATATATCAACCTCCATATAATATAGTTATGTTCTATAAAATGAGCTAAGATGTGTCTCACATAATAACTATACAAGGCACATAAAAATGCAATCATAAATCTATGCTAGTTATAATAAAAGCTAAACAAATGTTTAACAATTGTATCTGCTATCTGAAAATAGGTTAGTAAGACGGTGTCAAGTTTTTCCAATTCATAGCACAAGTTTGAGCAATGTTTACCTTCTCTTGATAAACCATGGTAAACAGAGATATTAAAAACCCATTCCAGTGAGCTGAGACTTTGATTACAATTTTACAACAGAGATGCAAAAAGTTATTCTTAATGAAGATGGTGTTTTTGAACTCCACTCTGAAATGTAAAAATCCACTCTGAAATTCATCCCGTTCACCCCCTTGCCTTCTGGTTAAGTATATTTGAACCCACTGAAGAAGCAACTTCTGGAATCAATTCATGTGCAAAATGCTGAGTGTATCATGATACTTCAGACTTCCACAAAAATGAAAGAATGAATCGATGAATGAAAGCAAGCCAGCCAGTCAGGCAAATCATTAACCATTTTTTACTCTTTACAAAAAACGATTTTCTGTTCACAAATCATTAAGCCCTTCTCAATTCCTCTCTTTCTCTCAGGTCTCACATCCAATTCATTATAATTAGACCAGGTAGTACTATATCTAAAATATTTCACCAAATGAACCACTCTCACCACTACCACTGCAAAAACTCTAGATAAGTTGCTATTAAATATCTTGCAGAAACTTGTAGAGCAGTTTCCTCTTTAATTGACTGATGTTCCTATGATCTGCTGCAAAATGAGTTCTCTAATTGGCACCCAAAGTGAGATCCACTAGGTGGATACTACAAATGTGATTATAAACCACATATTACTTCCCTGCTTAAAACTTCCAATTATAAGCAAAACCACACTCACTACTGTGGCCTACATAATTTAGTCTCGCTTTTCTTTGACCTTATTTCCTGGCACTTTCGTCTTTTTCCAATATGTGCCCTGAATGCTGGTTTTCTGGGTTTTCTGTCTATCCCTCAAACATACCACTAATTTCCTTTCATGGTCCTTACACTTATCCTCTTATTTCCATTATTTACATTTCCATTCTATAACCATTCTAAGAAAAAGTAACCACCAACTTTTCTAACTTATTTTATTCTCTTCAGGTCATTTATCTCTATCTTGTTTGATAATCTTTGTGTGTTGGTGTATTTGTTGAATGTCAGCACTTTGAAAGCAGGTGTTTTCTCATGTTCAACTGTAATGTCCAAAGTATCTACAACTATGCCTATAACACATATGGCACAATAGACATTTATAGAACGAATGAAGTAAGCTGGATTATCTGTGTTCATATGGTATTCATAGATACAGTAAACCTTCATGTTCTGGAATGGCTTGGACCACAGACTTGAGAAACCACGCAGGCAGCAGAAAACAGTGAGTTACAGAGGAAGGAAGCAGGATGGAATACTCTCCTAATACCATTAGGTTTCTTAAGCATTCCCTAACACTGACCTGAGAAGGAGGAGACAGTAAGTAGGATCCTAGAAAGGAGGGGGAACCCTGAAAGGCTGAGACATTCACACGGCAGATAAGATGGGATCGGGAGGGAGACAAACCAAAAGAGACTCTTAATGTCATAAAACAAACTGAGGGGGGTGAGGGGGAGAGGGGTGGGGAGAGGGTGGGGGGGTTACATTATATGTTTAAATTTAAAAAAAGCTTAAATAAAATTTAAAAAAATAAAAAAAATTTTTTATCTAAACATATGAAATGTCTTCAATTGCCAAGATCAATCTTCTTTCATCATGAGAGAGAATGTTTTCCAAAAGCAAGTTCAGACAAATTGTTACTTATTCCTTAATTACACAAAGACTATGCAGTATGCAAATATAGCCTCTGAAAGATTAGCTACTAGAATCATTGTTATTCAAGCAGTTAAGAGTGTTGGCCTCATGGGCTAAATTATCGACAGATTCAGCATTTCTGAATTCAACAGTAGTATTAACAAGCAACGTCATCCTGCTGGGTTTTAAAATAGAATTTTTAGTATGATCGAGGGAAAGTGCCTTGGACTAAGGGTCACAGATCCCAGCTCTACGGCAATCAATCTCGCTTAGCCTCAGTTCTTGCTATAAAATGGAAAATCCCCTATGCCTCACAATAGCATCACACTGAATAAATGACATACCCTATGTGAAAGCTTGTAACCTTATAAGATACTGCACAAAACCAAAGTCCTTACATTAGAACCTGTTGTAAATATACTTCTCAATTATGTGTATAAACATGCATATATTAAAATACATTTTGTATGGAGGTCTGTTTCATTTGTGGCATATGTTTCAAAGCCAGGGAACTTGAAAATGTATTACACAAACGCATATAAACACATTTTAAAAGAAGTAAGTGTTGAAGGCTTGCCATCATTGCTTCTAGATCTGAAGTAAGTTCAAGGGTCTCTGACATAAGAGTTGGAAAGAACATATAAATTTAGAACATTTTACCATACTAGAAGTTTTGCTGGCAGGCGTGAGCTGTCTACGAGAAGGCAGAGGTCTCTGAGGAAAGTGAAGAAAGAGATGGAGGAAAGTTTTGGGTGTGTGTATGTGTTTAAACTGGAAATGTGTTAGGTTTCATTTATTTTGAGCCCTATGGGCTTTTCACTGGAAATGGGAAATACTCTCACATTAAAGAGAATAAAGTTAGTGGCAATTTTACTATAAAGATATACTGTGCTCATGGAAGAAAAGAAAGCATTTAAAGTTTTCCTCAATTATAACCTCAGATTATGACTAGCCAGCACAGTTGTTTCCATCTCAGGGTGGTGAGATCAAGCCCCATGCCAGCCTCCAAACTCAGCCCAGAGTCTGCTTGAGATTCTTCTCTCCCTCTCCCTGCTCATATACTCTCTAAATAAAATAAAACAAAGTAAAATAAAATAAAATAAAATCTTAAGAAAGAAAAAGAAATAGACTGTGGTAGTGCATGTGCTTATAAACATCACAGAAATAAAATATTTTCTTGTCACAGAATAGAACATTAAAACTCTGCACTGGGCACATCATATGACTTTTTAAAGAATAAATAGCAAATTTCACCTGGAACTTCAGGACAATATTTTTCAACTTCATATTTTGTTTCAAATAGTAAACATCTGCCAAAATTCACAGGAACAAAAAATAATTGTTCAATGATCTATGACTGTTACTATCACTCAAGGGGAAAAAAAAGTACACCATAGTAAAATCTGAGAAATGCTGATTAAGGTGGTTTTTTAATCAACGTGGTTAGAAAATACAACTGTTTTGAAACACTTACCTATGACTAACAGTGCACAAAAAGACATTTTCTAACAGCCACTACTAAGACTTGTTTCCAAATGAGGAGTTTTCATAGTTTCTTTCCCATAAAACAAAGTGGCCCTTTAACAACCATATGGCCCTGGGCTCTAAGAGAAGTTTCATTCAGCATCTATTTTTAGACATAGGTTTCCTTATAAAATATACTGCAGTGACGGAGCTGAATGAGCATTCATGTTTCTGTGGACAAAGCCTCCTGCCATCGAGCAACTCCCTACAGCACAGCGGGTCAATGTGCTTGTTCCATTTCTCCTTTCCCAGGGAACAAGACAGAAATAATAATCTTAAAAAAAACTACTGAATTGTGTTTCAAACAAGTCACTTTTCATTTATATGGAAAGCCACTTGGGAGGATATATATGTTAACTGAAGTCTTTCTCACTTCTCACATATTCAGTTTACATATTTACTTTCTACCGAGCTCTTTCAATATGACAGGCTTTGCCAATAATACCTGAGAACAGACCAACTCAAAAGGCGAACACGTCTATTTCAGCCACTATTCAAACAGCACTAACAATGTAAATGCTAAATTTCTTAGGTACAGTGGTGGGTATAGAAACACTTTTACACTCCATCATTTGCATATGCCTTATATATCATGTATAAAATACTATGTAACTTTAAAGTTTTTACATAGTACATCTGCCATATCAAGGGGTCAACAAGAACCAATAGCAACTTTTGGTAGATCTACGAAGAACAAAACACCAAAAATGGGCATTTGATATGTACTACTCAGTATAT
>RCUC01097313.1:0-14833 GCA_003697995.1 Taxidea taxus jeffersonii | reverse complement strand
TTTTTTTTTTTTTTTTAAATCTCACAACCCTGAGATCAAGAGTTGCTTGCTTACTGACTGAGCCAGCCAGACACCCCAAGATGTAAATATTTTCTAAGCTTCCTAATACATTTTTCAAATTTGTCCTTCAGAAAGGACCTGCCAGTATACAGTCTTGTAGTAATCTAAAATAGAGACTGAATACATTTCTTGATTCAAGACAATGAGGAGTTACTTGGGGGCTAGACAGGAAAAAGCTTTAGACTGCTCAGCTTGAGATGCAAATTTAACTGTAGCCTCTTAGAAAAGCTAGAAAAGGGGCACCTGGGTGGCTCAGTGGGTTAAGCCTCTGTCTTCGGCTCAGGTCATGATCTCAGGGTCCTGGGATCGAGTCCCACATCAGGCTCTCTGCTTGGCAGGGAGCCTGCTTCCTCCTCTCTCACTCTCTGCCTGCCTCTCTGCCTACTTGTGATTTCTCTCTGTTAAATAAATAAAGAAAACAGAAACCCTTTAAAAAAAAAAAAAGAAAAGCTAGAAAAATCATAAAGTTAGAATGAAGAAGGAAGGTAAGTACTGAATACTAAAACATTTAGGAGAAATTTTTCAATGTTTAAGCCTCTGAAAAGGACCTGAGAAATATGGATCTATAATTAGGACATACACCTGAACTGCATATAGGCTAGATTCACACATTTCTTCACATTAAAATAACATTTAGCAATACATTTGGACAATGTATTCTGACAGTAATGGACAGGATGGGACAAAGAGTTTCTTTTTTTTTCTTTTGAAGATTATTTATTTATTTATTTGTCAGAGAGAGAGAGAGCAGGAGCGAGCACAGGCAGACAGAGTGGCAGGCAGAGGCAGAGGGAGAAGCAGGCTCCCTGCCGAGCGAGCCCGATGTGGGACTCCATCCCAGGATGCTGGGATCATGACCTGAGCCGAAGGCAGCCGCTTAACCAACTGAGCCACCCAGGCGTCCCAAAGAGTTTCTGGAGAAGAAATGAAATGTACTTTTTTTTTTTTTTAAGATTTTATGTATTTTAGAGAGAAAGAGAATGTGGGAGGTGGGGGGAGGAGCAGAGGGAGAGGGACAAACAGACTTCAGGCTAAGTGCCAAGCCCGAGGTGAGGCTCATCTCATAACCTTGAGATCATGACCTGAACCCAAAGCAAGAGGATGCTTAACTGACAGAGCGAACCAGATGCCCTCAAAAACATACTTTTTACCCTATTTTAATGGTATGATGAGGATACTGCATACTCTATTATCATAGAATTAACATAAAATTGTATTGAAAAAATGTAATCTATTTTTTGAGACTGAAAAGTGGCTGACTGTCTCCAAGATGAGGACTATGAAATATGCAGAAGTTGCAATTTATCCATGTATTGACATTAAACAAACTGCTTCCAAATTATTTAGGAAAACTATGTGTGGAACACTATAGTTTATTTAGTCTTCTAGCACTTTAAATTCCCATTTGAGGTGACAGAAGATGTTGTAGAGAACTGGATATTCATTGAGCTTCCCCACTCTTTTCCTAGCCTAGAGCCAGAGCTCTAAGATAAATGAGATGGAAAGGTAGGTGAGAGTGGCTTCTTCACAAAGCTCTAATTGGGGATGACGTATGTAGAAGAATCATAGCTTTTGAAGGTAGACAGACTTGCCTAGGCTGAATCATGGCTGACTCTACTTATTAGCTCTGTGGCCTCAGTAAAATACCTCATCTTTGGAGTCCTCATCTATAAAATGAGATACTACCATGCAGAGCTGGAATGAGTATTAAATGAGATAATTATGTAAAAATAGGGCACGCATTCCTAATAAATGCTGATGCTAAGTATATGGTAGCTATTTTCCATATTATAATGTCAGAGACAGTTTTATTTGTGATAAATACTAACATCAGTATTTTAGAAACATTTAATGAACCTTCAGTATAATTTAAAAATTCTTTATAAATGCATTATATAAAAAAGTTTTTAGCTACATTACATTTACTGCGTTTAGGTATATCAGGTTGAATTCTGTAACTATAAAATACACTGTTACACAAAAATAATTTTAATAATATAAATATTAGGTGAAACTTTGCTTTATAAATTCTTCTAAATAATCAGAATCTTTATTTTATCTTGTTTTCTTTCAAGGCTTCTCAGTCTTGGCTTTGAAAAGTTTGTCAGAGTTGGGAGTGTCAGGAAGATTGCCAAGCCAGTTTTACCTTATAGGTAAGAACACTGATTTTCAAAAGTCAGAGTGCTCAAAGAAGTATAATAATTTTATATAATTTTAAATTTGGTTTTTGAAGAAGAATAGAGAAAGCTTTATCTTTTTGTTGTTATTGTTAACTTAGAAAATCTCTACTTTTTTATAATGTTGTGAAAACGGGATAAAGAGGGGTATTCCTAACCCCTGAAACAAATAATACATTATATGTTAATTTAAAAAAAAGAGAGGGATATTCTTTTATGTAATTCTTTTTTTAGTTTGCATGCTGGCTCAGAAAATGAAAGTGAACAACTAAAAGAACTACATGCACTAATGAAAGAAGACTTGACTCCTCTGGAAAGGGTCTATGTCAGAAAAAGTATTGAACAGCATAAACTGGGGACCAATAAAACCTTGCTGAAGCAGGTAAGTTTGTTTCTTAATTTGTATATACTACTCAGAATTCTTTTATTCCTGTTAATGAAGAATATTTCCTTTAAATAAAACAAATGACTGTGATAGTTTAGAGTCAAATAAAAGGTGTGTGTATGTCTATTCAGTGCATGTTTTATCTTATTGCAAAACATTCTTCAAATTTGTGAACAGATCCAACCATGAATGAGTTATCCTTTCTCCTTTTCCATTTTTATATATCTTTTTATAAGCTTAAAGAGGAAAGAGAAGAGATGGGAATAGATTTCCTGGCAAGTTAAATGAAACTTGGGTTTTTTCTAGGTGAAATGGGGAAGGAGAAGAAGGTCTGACCCTGGGCAAAATACCCAAGTCAAATTTGTCTTTAATGTTTTCCTAGAAAGCCAAGCCTTTCAGGGTCTGTCTATATCTGAGAATTTAGGAGGCTCAGATACTTTCTTCTAAGTTTTGGAAGCCAAGACTGGACACACAGGATCTCAAGCTGTAACAAGTAGCAACAGCCCTTTATCACCTTCTGATCTGGGCAGCTTCCTTCAGCTGGTAGCTGATGAGAAAGAAGTCAGTCAGTAGCCTCCTCCAGTGAAAGGAGAGCATGAGGAAAAGAAAGAGAAAGGGAAGAAAAGAAGATTGTTGACTTCTTGGACCATGTAGACATTTGTTACTTTCTGCAAGAGATTTGGAAAAATCAGCATACTTGGGTCCCCATATTGTGTAGCTATTTCTGTAGTAATGCTGCTTAACAAACAAAAGCTTAAGATAACAAAATTATGACTCTAAAGGTCAGTTGGCAAGGCCCAGCTTGGGGCTATGGTTCAGATCTCTTGTTCTGAGAACAGCTGCCGATGGTGTGATGGTCTTCTCCTGACAGATGGCAGAAGTGCAAGAAGGAAGCCTAGATTACACAAATGCATTTAAAACTTTTGTTCATGTCATGTCTGCTAATATTCCATTTGCTGCAACAAGTTATATGGCCAAGCCTAACATTTAGTGGGACAGGGAAATATACTTCCCCTACTTCTCTGGTGAGAAGCATTGCAAAGTCACATGGTAAAGGGTGTGGATATGTAATACTCTCACAGGGAGGGAGGGAGAAATTGCAAATAATAACCCATCTACAAGTTTTGGTTACAGAAGTCCTCAGAAGACTTCAGACTAGCTTTCTGTTATTTTGAGTTATAGAGTTAACTACTTCCTTTTCCCCAGCTAAATCCAGAAGGGCTTATTTTGACTGGGTTCAATTAATGCAAATTAGTCATTTATGTAAATTATCATTTTACTCACTTATTCAACATAATATTGATATGTAAGAATAATTATTAATTATTTCTTTGATAATTTTCTTTTTTTCTTTGATAATTTTCTACGTGAAAGCCCAGATAGCACAGTCTATTGCTCATTGGTATTATCTGTTTATAAATGAAAACTCTCATTTATTTATTTTTAAAGATTTATGTATTTTAAAGAGAGAGAGAGTGCATACATGTCTGCATGCACACGTGTGTGAGGGGAGGGGTAGAGGGAGAGAATCTTTAAGCAGACTCCCTGCAGAGCTTGGAGCTTGATACAGGGCTGGATCTCATGACCTATGAGATGATGACCCATGAGATCATGACCTGAGCTGAAACCAAGTGTCAGATGTTCAACTGACTGAGCCACCCAGGTGCCTCAGTGAAAACTCTTTTAAAGGAAACATTTTTTATTTATTTTATTTTTTTAAAAAAGATTTTATTTATTTATTTGACACAGAGAGAGAGATCACAAGTAGGCAGAGAGGCAGGCAAAGAGAGAGAGGAGGAAGCAGGCTCCCTGCTGAGCAGAGAGCCCGATGTGGGGCTCAATCCCAGGACCCTGAGATCACGACCTGAGCCGAAGGCAGAGGCTTGGACCCACCCAGGCACCCCAAGGAAACATTTTTTTAAAAAGTTTTGTCTAACAGGGGCACCTGGGTGGCTCAATGGGTGAAAGCCTCTGCCTTTAGCTAGGTCCTGAGCTGGTGATCCCAGGATTCTGGGACTGAGCCACGCATGGCCTCTCTGCTCAGCAGGGAGCCTGCTTCCCCCTCTCCTCTCTGCCTACTTGTGATCTGTCAAATAAATAAATAAAATCTTAAAAAAAGAAAAAGTTTGGGGCACCTGGGTGGCTCAGTGGTTTAAGGCCTCTGCCTTTGGCTCGGGTCATGATCCCAGGGTCCTGGGATCGAGCCCCGCATTGGGCTCTCTGCTCGGCAGGGAGCCTGCTTCCCCCCTCTCTGTCTCTGCCTGCCTCTCTGCCTGCTTGTGATCTCTCTCCCTGTCAAATGAATAAATAAAATATTAAAAAAAAAAAAAGAAAAAGTTTTGTCTAATAAATTTCCAAGCTCCAAGTAGGCATTCAGAGCTAATACATTTCTAAAGTGACGTGTCTTTACAACAAAATTAAATTTTAAAAATGCTTCATAGTTAATTGCTATTTTCTAGATCAGTAATAAAATTTCTTATGTGATTAGAATCTTAGCAATATGATAACAAATTAAAGATACAAATCATATAATATTTTAAAGAAGACTTAGTCCTTTAGGTTTTTGTACTAGGTATTTCTTTAAAAAAAATTGCTCCCTGGTTCACAACTTTTGGGTTCTTTTTTTTTTTTTAAAGATTTTATTTATTTATTTGACAGAGAGAGTGAGCACAAGCAGAGAGAGTGGCAGGCAGAGGCAGAGGGAGAAGCAGGCTCCCTGCTAAGCAAGGAACCCGATGTGGGACTCGATCCCAGGACGCTGAGATCATGACCTGAGCCGAAGGCAGCTGCTTAACCAACTGAGCCACCCAGGCGTCCCAACTTTTGGGTTCTTATTCTTAGGTTGTCTTTATCAGGTATAGTTTCTGGAAATTAAATAATGAATGATATCTGAAAGTGGTAACATGAGCTGTGTATATTGCTACAGTGGCATCTGCTGCTGGATCATTTTAAAAGAGCTGACTATTTAAAAAGTATGGAGTTTCTAACATAAATGTGGCTTTGTGATTTTTGTTTTTGTTTTTAACAAAAGGAGAATCTAACTGACAGGGCTATTATATGTGATAAATGTTATTATTAATGTATATAATATTTCTTGTTTTACGGGATCTGTGGCGGCAGTATTTAATTTTTAAAGCATATTTTTGTCAGTCACGTTTGTTGACAAAAAGTATGGTCCATTTTTGTGGACTGACCTTGCTACCAAGAAGTGGAATTATAGGGGTGCCTGGGTGGCTCAGTCCTTACGTATCTGCTTTGGCTCAGGTCATGATCCCAGGATCCTGGAATCGATCCCCGAGTTGGGCTCCCTGCTCAGCATGAAGCCTGCTTCTCCCTTTTCCCACTCTCCCTGCTTGTGTTCCCTCTCTCACTATCTCTCTCCCTGTCAAATAAATAAATAAAATCTTTTTTAAAAAAAAAGAAGTGGAATTATTCTCCAGATTGTTAAGAGGGAAAAAAATTATATATGCATGTGTGTTTGTGTGTGTGAGTGAGTATGTATGTGTGTGTTTATGTAGCTATTGGACTGCTGGGGCAATTGACCACATCTAATCAGAAAATTCAGTGATTTTCATTTTGTTTATATTTAGTTCCAGAGATTAAATGTTAGCTTTTCTTATCAGGCTTTTTGCTTTGAGATTAATGGTATTCTGCTATAATATTTGAGAATAATAAAATTCAAATATGCTTACAGACCACAAGTATACTTTAATTTACTGTTGTTTAGAAATAGACATTTTTACTTTCTAAAATAAGTCAAAATCCTAGCATGCTTGAAGGTTAAGTAAAGTACAGTTCATTAGCGTGTTCAGTGCTCTTTGTGGAGAACTTTGGCCTGTGTTGATAATAATAATGGATGTTGTGTTTATCTAGCTTCATCTAAAAGGATGAAATATGTATGCCATCCTTAATATTTTTTAAATCCTTGATAATATAATACGTTCCTTGTGAATATCAAAGTGTGCCTTTTATTTATTCTTATTAAGGGGCTTGTGGCTTGAGTAGCCTTTGTTCTGTGATTTCCATTTCCTGTGTGGGAATAATAAAAATGTGGAGGTAAAGTGACTTGTGATTCCTGATTGCCAGTAATTAAATTAGGACAGCTCATTTCTGATTTTAGTTTTATAAGTTCTTTGGTAAATACATTATCTTATTTTCTCAAAAGTTTGTTCATTAATAATATTCTTGTTGTAATAAAGGTACGAGTAGTTGGAGTTACCTGTGCAGCCTGCCCATTCCCATGCATGAATGATCTTAAATTTCCTGTAGTTGTGCTCGATGAGTGTAGTCAAATAACTGAACCGGCCTCTCTCCTTCCTATTGCAAGGTAACCTAAACATTTCTTTTCTGAAAAACACTCAGATATCACAATTATTTCAAATAATTTCTCACTTCAAACTCTTACCAAACTTGTGTGAAAATTCTTAGTAATTTAGGTACTAAACTCATTTAAAAGAACGCAGAGGACAATTGGGGGGATTTGGTTAATGTGTCAAGATTTTGTTAGATCACAGTTGAGACATTTGGATCACATAATTCTTTGTTTGAAGTTTTAACTTTAACTCCAGTTAGTTAACATACAGTGTAATATTAGTTTCAGGCATACAATATAGTGATTCAGCACTTCCATACAATACCCTATGCTCATCGCAAGTGCCTCCTTAATCCCCATCACCTGCTTAGCCCTCCTCCCCCAACCCCCCTGCAACCAGCCTCCCCTCTGGGAACCATTGGTTTGTGCTCTATAATGAAAAGTCTGTTTCTTGATTTGTCTCTTTTTTATTTTTTTCTTTTGTTTGTTTTATTTCTTAAATTCCACATATGAATTGGGGCGCCTGGGTGGCTCAGTGGGTTGAAGCCTCTGCCTTCGGCTCAGGTCATGATCTCAGGGTCCTGGGATCGAGCCCCGCATCGGGCCTCTCTGCTCAGCGGAGAGCCTGCTTCCCTTCCTCTCTCTGCCTGCTTCTCTGCCTACTTGTGATCTCTCTCTGTCAAATAAATAAATAAAATCTTTAAAAAAAAAAATTCCACATATGAATGAAATCATATGGTATTTGTCTTTCTCTGATTTTCTTAGCTTTGTACTCTCTAGCTCCATCTATATCATTGCAAATGGCAAGATTGCATTCTTTTTTTATGGCTGAATGATATTCTATTGTATATGTAGATACCATTTATTTATCCATTCATCAGTCGATGGACTTTTGGGCAGCTTCCATATCTTGGCTATTATAAATAATGCTGCTATAAACATAAAGGTGCATTATCCCTTTGAATTAGTGTTTTTGTATTCTTTGAGTAAATACCCAGTAGTGCAATTGTTAGATCATAGGGTAGTTTTATTTTTAATTTTTTGAGGAAACTCCATACTGTTTTCCACAGTGGCTGTACTAGTTTGCATTCCCACCAACAGTGCAAGAGGTTCTTCTTTCTCTACATCCTCACCAGTCCCACTGTTTCTTATGTTGATTTTAACCATTCTAACAGGTATGAGGTGGTGTCTCATTATAGTTTTGATTTGTATTTCCCTGGTGATAGATCACATAATTTTTTTAAAAAGGTTTATTTATTTGAGAGAGAGAGAGGATGCCTGGGTGGCTCAGTCGTTAAGCATCTGCCTTTGGCTCAGGTCATGATCCCAGGGTCCTGGGATTGAGCCCCACATGGGGCTCCCTGCTTGGCGGGAAGCCTTCTTCTCCCTCTCCCACTCAACCTGCTTGTGTTCCTGCTCTCACTGTGTTTCTCTCTCTCTGTCAAACAAACAAATAAAATCAATCTTAAAAAAGAAAGAGAGAACATAAGTGGGGGGTAGGGGGGAGAGGAAGAGAGCAGATTCTCCATTGAGCACAGAGCCTGACATAGGGCTTGATCTCAGGATCCCAGGATGAGGACCTGAGCTGAAATCAAGAGTGAGACCCTTTTTCGACTGAGCCACCCAGGCACCCCAGATTACATAATTTTTAAAGCCTTGATAGCTCTCGTGCTAGGATTCTACTAGGACTTTGTAGATTTCCCAGCTAGGTTAAAGGTTCCACTTTAGTCCTACTTTGAGAACCTAAGCTATTGAAGAATGTTCTTCAGTAATTTACTTTGATAAAATTCCAGTGTTGAGGTTCTGAAAATTGTATTATGATAGGATATAAAGTATATAAAGAAAAATAAGTTAAAATTTTGTGTACGAAAATTTAGAAGACTATGACATCTTCTAAGCTGTATCAGCTAATTGAAACATTATGCTTTTAAAACATTTCTAATTGAGGGATCCTAAAGGTGATGGAGAAAGTGCTGAACTTGGACCCAGTAGACCTGTGTTCTAGTCCTTGCTCTATCCCTGGTTAATGAGGGAGCAGGGTACCAACTAGTATGTTTTCCCTGGGACTTGGGAGGTCCTTCATCGTAGGAGTTTTAGTTTAAACTGGGTCAGTCCTGGGCGAACCAGGATGAGTTGGTCACCCTACCCAGGAGCCAGGAATGGAGGAACAGTAAGGTGTTGCATGGAGGATAGAGGAGTAATACTTTGGAGCACCTACTGTATACTAAACACGTTACATACTTCACTAAGTCCTTACAACAGTTTTGCAAGGTATTAACACATCCAGTTATCAGTGAGAATACTAAAGCTTGGAGAAGTTGAATAACTTGTGTCCATAGAATATAATAGAGCTGAGATTTGGATATAGACTTTTCTATAAAAACCAGACATTTTCCCATGATATCCTGCCTCTATTTAGAAAGACATTTAGCCCTAGGAGCCTAATTTACTTCATCTCTAAAACAAGAATTTAAGCCAAATGACTTTTAAGAAAGCCTCTGAGTTTACAGAATTTAAAAGTCATTGTTTCTCACAATGTGTTCTGCAAAATGCTAATTCCATGCAGAGACAGGCAGACATTTAGCAAGGTTTTGTTTTTTTTTTTTTAAGATTTATTTATTTATTTATTCGTCAGAGATCACAAGTAGGAAGAGAGGCAGGCAGAGAGAGAAAGAGGAGGAAGCAGGCTTCCCGCTGAGCAGAGAGCCTGATTCGGGGCTCCATCCCAGGACCCTGGGATCATGACCTGAGCCGAAGGCAGAGGCTTAACCCACTGAGCCACCCAGGCGCCCCATTTAGGGAGTTTTATGTTGAAAGAAGTTGTAAAGGATTTTTAACTGAATAACTTCAAATCCTTTTAATACATTTATTAGCATTATCAAGCCTTGTTGGTTACCAGAACTTTTTTTTTTTTAAGATTTTTTTTATTTTCAAGTAATCTCTATACCCAGTATGGGGCTTGAACTCAAAACCCTGAGATCAAGAGTCACATATTCTACTGACTGAGCCAGCTAGGTGCCCCAGTTCCTAAAACTCTTTGTGATATTCCAGTTCTTTGAAATACATGTTAGAAAATAGTGCAATAAGGGGCACGTGGGCGGCACAGTTTGTTAAGTCTCTGACTCCTGGTTTGGGCCTACGGTCATTATCTCAGGGTCATGAGATAGAGCCCCGTTGGGCCTCATTGGGCTCTGGGCTCAATGAGGAGTCTGCTTAAGTTTCTCCCACTCTCTCTGTCTGCCTCTTCTCCCCCCACCCCTGCCCTTTCACTCTCTCTCTCAGATGAATTAATGTTTAAAAAAAAATAGTGCAATAAGTGATATCAATACATGCTTTTTTGTTGTTGCTTAGATTAACTTCTGGAATTCTGTTTTTAGGTTTGAGTGTGAAAAGCTGATTCTTGTTGGAGATCCCAAACAGCTTCCTCCTACTATTCAGGGTTCTGATGCAGCTCATGAAAATGGATTGGAACAAACTCTTTTTGATCGGCTCTGCTTAATGGTACTACTGCTGAATTCATACAAAATTATCATTTATTGATTATACACTGTATAGATTGATAGATAATGAAAATATTAGAACTACGCCATGCCCTAAAATAATTTTAACTGTAATTGTTTAGAATGTACCCCTCTTAAAGATAAGTAGAACCCTGTAATTTAAGTGCCCTTTTATAAAATTAATCTTTTCCCCATGTACTTTATAGTAGTGGGTAGTAAATGCATTGCTTTTGCTCTAAAATTTAAAAAACTCTATAATGTCTCTATTATCCCTGTCCCCTATGGTAGAACTGTTATAGAGTGCTGCTTCACATTTAAAAGAATTTTTAAAATTAATTATTAATATATTTTTAAATTGAGGTAACATTCACATAACATAAAATTAACCATTTTAAATTAGTCAGTGGCATTTAGTATATTAACAATACTGTGTAATGTCCTCTCTCTAGTTTCAACATATTTTTATCACCCCAAGATAAAACCCCATACCCCTTGAATAGTTACTGTCCATTATTTCCTCTTTCTTCCAGCCCTGGCAACCACCAGTCCGTTTTCAGTCCTCTTCAGGGGATTTTATATCATATAGTCTTACAACTTTCATATCATACAACTTGGAATCTATACAATATATGACCTTGTGTGCCTGGCTTCTGTCACTTAGTACAGTGTTTTTGATTCATCTACACTGTAGCATATGTCCATACTATATTGCATTTTTTAAAAAGTACATTCACAACGTAGTGCAGCCATCGCCCTGCTCATTTCCAGAACCTTTTGATTATCCCAACAGAAACTTTGTACCTGTTATTTAATATGCTTCTTCCCTGAGCTGATAACCTGTATTCTACTTTCTTTCTCTATGAATTTGCTTACTCTGGGTACTTTATATAAGTAGAATCATAAAATATTTGTCCTTTTGTGTTTGGCTTATTTACTTAGCATAATACATTCAAGGTTCATCCATGTTGTAGTATGTGTCAGAATTTCATTCTTTGTTAAGGCCAAATAACATTCCATTGTGTATAATACCACATTTTATTTATTCATTCATCTATGGATGGATATGTGGGTTGCTTCCATCTTTCAGCTACTGTGAATAATGGTGCTATGAACTGGTATATAAATACCTGTTCACATCTTTGCTTTCAGTTCTTTTGATTATGTACCCAGAAGTGCTACTACTGGGTCATACAATAATTTTATGTTTTTTTTAAATCCATTCTCTTTTTTATTTTTAAGTTTTTATTCAAATTCCAGTTAGTTAAAATACACATGTACTGTATAACTGTATAGTAATTCCCCACTTCCATACAACACCAGGTACTTCTCACAAGTGCCCTACTGACTCCCCATCACCTATTTAACACATCCAGCTACCCACCTCCCCTCTAATAGACATCAGTTTGTTCTCTGTAGTTGAGTCTGTTTCTTGGTTTGCCTCTCTCTCTTTCCTCTTTGCTTGTTTTGTTTCTTAAATTCCACATATGAGTGAAATCATATGGTATTTGTCTTTCTCTGACTTATTTTGCTTAGCATCATACTCTCTAGCTCCATCCATGTCATTTAAATGGGAAGATTTCATTCTTTTTTTTTGTGGCTGAGTAATAATATTCCAATGTGTGTGTGTGTGTGTGTGTGTGTGTATCTATATATACCTATATATATCTATATCACATTTTCTTTTTCCATTCATCAGTCAGTTGACACTTGAGCTATTTCCATAATTTGGTTATTGTAGATAATGCTGCTGTAAACATCAGGGTGCCTGTATATCTTTGAATTAGTGGTTTTGTATTTTGTATTTGTATTTTATTGCATTATATTTGTATTTTTTATTGTATTGAAGTGCAAATACCCTAGATCATATAGTAGTTCTATTTTTAATTTTTTGAGGAATGTCCATACAGTTTTTCAGGGTGACTACATCGGTTTGCGTTCCCAGTGTAAGAAGGTTCTCCATTCTCCACATCCTCAGTAATTTTGTGTTTAACTTTTTGAGGAACTACCAAACTGTTTTCCATATCATCTACACCATTTATATTCCCAACGGGAATTTCCCAACAGAATGTTCCAGTTTCTCCACATCTTCACTAATATTTGTTTTTTTGTTTTATATTTTTTGGGATTTTTAAATAATAGCTCTCCTAATAGGTGTGAAGAAGGTATCTCATTGTGGTTTCCCTAGTGAATATAAGGACATTAAGCACTTTTTCATGTGCTTATCTTTGGAAAAATGTTTATTGAAGTATTTTGGCCAATTTTGAATTGGGATGTTTGGTGTTTTGATGTTGAGTTGTATATGTTCTTTCTATTTTCTGGATATTAAACCCTTATTTGCAAATACTTTCTTCCATTCTTAGGTAGTCTTTGTTTTCTTGACAATATCCTCTTTTTTGAGAGAGAGCACTTGCAAGAGCAAGTCAAGTGGGGGGTAGGCAGAGGGACAGAGAATCTTAAGTAGGCTCCAGGCCAGTGTGGAGTTTGACATAGGGTGCAATCTCATGACCCTGAGATCATAACCTGACCCAAAATCAAGAGGTGGATGCTTAGCCAACTGAGCCACCCAAGTGCCCCTTGACAGTATCCTTAAGATGCACAAAAGTTCATAATTTTGATGAAGCCCAATTTATCTATTTTTTTCTTATGTCACTTATGCTTTTGGTGTCAAAGCCATGAAATTGTTGCCCAGTCCAGTGTCATATTGACTTCCCCCAATGTTTTCTTCTAAGAATGTTACAGTTTTGGCTCTTACATGTAATTCTTGGATCCATTTTGAGTTAATTTTTGTATATGGTATAAGGTACAGATAAACTTTTTTCTTTTCCTTGCAGATATCCTGTTTTCCCAGCACCATTTGTTGAAAAACTGTCCTTTCCCCATTGAATGGTTTTGGCACCCTTGTTAAAAATCAGTTGACTTTGTGTGGGTTTATTTCTAAACCCCCCATTCTATTTGATTGGTGCATATGATTTAATTACTTTTTTATGGCTGAATAATACTTCATTGTATGTATATACTATAATTTGCTTACCTATTTATTATTACTATTGTTTTGATACAATAATCTAAATCAAGCTATTTTAAAAGCAGATTAAAATATTACCCAAAACAACAACAAAACAAACAAAAACAAACAAAAAATATTACCCAAAAGAGTTATAGAAAATCTGTTGTCAAAAGAAAAATGTTATCATTGTTGCTAGTTTATTATTGATTAATTTTTCATTGTTGCTAAATCTTTTTCAAAGATTTAATTTATTTGAGAGTGAGAAAGAGAGAGAGAGCATGCACAAGCTGAGGGAGGGTCAGGGGAAGAGGAAGAAGCAGACCCCCTGCTGAGCAGGGAGCCTGATGTGGGACGCTATCCCAGAACCCCAGGATCATGACCTGAGCTGGAGGCAGACACTTAAACAACTGAGCCTCCCAGGCACCCCTATTCCTGCTAGTTTAAATTGTATTTAAGGGGTTATTTTGCTGATTGAACTTCCAATAATCTGTACTTTCTTAGCAGAGGAGTAAAAATGAAATGAAGCTGGACATAATTAAATCTCAAATATTTCTTTACCCATAAGAGATAGTTTTTCTAAAAGATCCTCTAACAGATTTTAGACAGATGGATTGATTTCTTTGCTCTAAAAGGTAGAGATACTACTAAAGCTCTCATGCTTTACCCCCCTTTTCTTATCCTTTCCCATGTTCCTATCTTTGTTAGTTATTACATAATTATTCTTTTTGTTTTACAGTCATAATTTGTACAGTTATTTAGAATCAGTTCTATATTTTAAAAAATCAGTACTTTTTCATTCACCTGGGTGTCTTGGACTTCATCATCATCATTTTTTTTTTTTTCAGAATGGCTCATAGATGCCTACTTTCCTGAGTTCTTTTTGTTTCAAATGTCTATTTCCTTTAAATGTAAATGGCACCTTGGCTTATTGAATTGTTGCTATTACTGTGAATTTTAGGGCCAGCCTGATTATTTTCCCCTTGTAATGATTTATGTTTTCTACCTGGATGCAATAACCATTTTTATAACCTTAAAGTTGATAAACTTACTATAGTATATCTCAGTGTGGAGCTTTCTGTGACTAATTATTCTGTAATATAAGTTATCTCAAAGTGGAAATTCTTTTTGTTCTTTGTTTCAGGAAAGGCTTTTTTGTTCCACCTGTTGAATTCTCTATCAGTAGCTTGTCTGTGCAGCCTGCTATAACAAAATACCATATACTGGGTGGCTTAACCAACAGATTTATTTCTCACAATTCTGGAGCTTGGGAAGGCCAAGGTCAAGGTACCTTCAGATTTGGTTCCTGATAAGAACTCTGTTCTTAGCTGTATCCTCACATGGTGAAAGAAAGAAAACTCTGGCCTTTTCCTCTTATAAGGAGACTAATCTTAT
>RCUC01097309.1:0-12493 GCA_003697995.1 Taxidea taxus jeffersonii | reverse complement strand
AGTTCATCATCCGAATTTCAAAGACCTTGTGATCATGCCTGGAACAGCCAAAGGATATAATTAGGGGGATGCTAATATAAAATTATTAGGTAAACTAGCTCTTACAATCAAGCAGATTCATGTTCAGAACTGAAATGTTTATTTTTTTTAAGTGGATTTTGTATGGGTTTGTTTCCTATTAAAGTTAAATGAAAACTTCTGGAAATTAAATATTCCTCTCCAGTGTTAGAATAACAATAACAGGAAGTGAATTTGATGATAAACTCAAAATGAAAAGTATTTGTGCAGTTTCACTGTCTCGGCTGAAATAGAATATAAAAATTGAAAATTTGTATCATTCATCTGATGAAAAATACATTTGTTTTCAATGGTTTTCAATTTGGCTCTATAAAGTGGCATTTTGCAACCCAGGCAAGGAATATCTTTGCTAAAATTTCAATTTCCTTCTTAATATACTGTTATCAAAAGAGCACATTGAACACCTGCACAGATTCCTAGATAAGATACAAAAAGGAAGTGTTTCACAATTTTTTTCCTTTGTGTATACTCTCTCCCTCTCTCTCTTTGCAAATGTTTAGAATTACAGATGCGATTTCCTAGAATATTAACAGAGAAGGGTTAGGTTAGTGGCTGGACAAGACAGTATGGGGGTTGAGGGGGGCCATGCCCCCTCCATCAAGATGGTGCCATCGAGGCAGGACAGACTCAGACGCAAGGACAGGAGGTGCCTACATCGGGCAGTCGGAGGGGTCATCAGATGTACCTGCCCACGGGTGCACTTTGCCTCAGGAGTTGCAAGTCAGCAGGGTGGCCGTCTGATTTATTGTCTGAATTAGGAACATTTGCCCTCTGAATTAGCAACATTTCAAGTGGTGGCATGATCAGGTTATAGGCGTGGGGAGCAGAGCTCCATCTTCCTCAGGAAAGCCGGGAGGGGCCGGGTCGGCCTCGGGAACTGGGCAGGAAGGAAAGCAGGAGAGTTGCCCTGGTCTAGAATGATCCCTGTGCCTGCAAGGAGGAACAGCGAGCATGGCTAGGAGCCGGAGGACCCCGGTGGGAAGGAGTCAGCATAGAAAGAAAACAAATGCTTTAAAATAAATATACATTGCAACTACTTTCACAAATGCAGATGTGTTCTACCCCTTTCCCTGAGAATCACGGTTAAACCCCCTAAATTGCTAGTCATACATTTCACTAATTAGAGGGAAACCAGAAGTTTCAATTAATCATATCCCATTGTTCACAATGCCCGAGTATGTTTACTCTCGTAAAAGATCCATGCCTCCTGCATGAGCCCCAATTAGACTTCCCTTTGGAATAAACAAGAATCAAAGAAGAGGCATGTTGTCCCCGGCGAGTGAGGAAGAAATACGGCTGCTGAGTTTGCACATGTCTGTCCGAACAGCACAGGCCACAAGGAATTGGCTGTAAGGTAGAAAGTCACTTTCTGGGACACCTCGTGGCTCAGTTGGTGAAGTGTCTGAGTCAATCTCAGCTCACGTCTTCATCTCAGGGTCATGAGTTCAAGCCCCAAGTTCGAGCCACCAGTTCATGCTGGTGTGGAACCTGCTTAAAAACAAAAAAAACAAGGACACCTGGGTGTCTCAGTTGGTTAAGCACCTGCCTTTGGCTCAGGTCATGATCCCAGGATCCTGGGACTGAGTCCCTTGTCGGGCTCCTTTCTCAGCGGGGAGCTTGCTTCTCCCTCTCACTCTGCCTGTCACTCCCCCTGCTTGTGCACGCATGCTCTCTCTCTGACAAATGAATAAATAAAATCTTTAAAAACAAAGTAAAACCAAAAGCCCAGCTTGTGTGCTGTGGGTCTTAGTGCTCCTGGTTCTCTGGGCTGGTCAGGAAAGCATGAGTGGGCCCCTGAGCACGGGCGTGTGAGGCCAGGCTGCCAGAAAGCATGCTCCTCCCTTGAGTGATGGAATTTGAGGCATGGACAGCTCTGTGGGGGCAAGTCATGGGGAGGATGTGAGCCATCCTCTGGTAGAATCCAGGGAGAGCATGGCCATCACCATCCCCATCACCCCAGTCTGGGCGGGAGGATCCGTCCAACAAGCGTCAGAGTGGCAGGCAGCTGGCGGGAGCTCAGTGGGCAAGGGCTGCAGCTGCCAGAGGGCCTGACTCATAGTGACCTGGCTAGTGTCAGGGGCCCCGCGGAAAACCAGGGCCCCCAAGGGACTAGGCCAAGGAGACAGAAACAAAGGGGTGGCCATGACTCAGGGCCTGACAATCAGAACAGAAACAATCAGTTGTGGCCTGACAACACCTGGGCCAACAGATGTTGGCTGATGGCCTTGTGGGTCATCTGAACTTCCCTCCTTTTCCCGGTAGGAGGGAGAGAGGAGGACAGCTGCCACCAGGAACTTGTGCCTGCGGCTGAGTCCTGCCGTAGGTTGGTGGTCGTGTGTCAGTGAGCACTTGGCCTTATGACAGGTGCCTCTGGCCCCCACTCCTAGGCACTGCTGGACTCATGGAGAATCTTTTATTTTATTTTTTAAGATTTTGTTTGTTTATTTGAGGGAGAGACAAGCACAAGCAGAGGGAAGATTCAAAAGGATAGGGAGAAGCAGGGAGCCCAAGGCAGTACTTGATCCCAGGACTCCTAGATCATGACCCAAGCCAAAGGCAGATGCTTAACTGACTGAGCCACAGGCATCCCTAACATGGTATCTTTAAATAACTCTGTGTCTAAATGGTGCATGTGTGCTATGACGTGGAGTGTGTGTGTGTGTGTGTGTGTGTGTGTGTGTGTGTGTGTGACTTATGCAGGTGCAACACTGTGCCTCCTAAAATGAAATTGAAGTTTCATCTTTTATTATAGCCCATGGTATATACCTTGTACATTTGCATATTTCTTAATGCAGATCAAACAAGACTAACATTTGGACAGGGCTTATGAACTATAAAATAACAAGCAAGTGTAAGATCCCACCAGCAGTATTAATGATTCCTTATGATAGACCAGAAGACTTCAAGGCCATTGATGGCCAGCATGCCCTTTCATATTAACTGCTGTTGATGACATTTTGTAGGATCTGGATGGGGCTGGACATGTGGTCTATAAAAGCAAATGGAAGACAGGAAGTTGGAAGTTTCTCTAAGCTTCTCTCACACCATTAGGTAATATTCTTTAATAAAGTGCCTAAATCCACAGGACATGACTTTGGGCCCCGGGATATTTAATATCATTGACTAATCCACGGTTTTGCGGCATTAGTACTAGCTTTGCCTTTTCCTGTTTTAACTTCACTTTTTAACTTTTTATTCTGAAATAATTAAACTCATAAGAGTTGACAAAAAGAGCACAGAGTTCCCATACACTCTCTACCCAGTTTCCCTGACTGTTACAGTTTACAATGTGTGTGACATTTTTCAAAACTGAGAGATTAGCATGGAACTCTGATATTATTGGTATGAAACTATAGACTTCGTTTAAGTCATACCAGTTTTTGTACGAATGCCTTTTTTTTTTCTGTTCCGTGATCCAGTTGAATTTAGCCCCCCTCTTATTTTTAGTAACTAATACAAAGAGACATCAGTGGTCATCTGTAGATGGTCTGAATGCTGGCGGTCCCTGCAAACAATGACGTTTTGGCAGGCTTTAAAACATTCTGAAGCAAAGTGGGAGCCTGGTATAAATTTGATCTTAAAATAATTATGCTTTGCTAGAGTTGCAGTTCTCAGCCTTGACTGCACACTGGCATCAGTAAGACATTTTATAAAATACCAGTGCCTGGACATACCCCCTGAATTCTGATTTATTTGGTCTGGCGGTGGCCTGAACATCAAGATCTTTCAAAGCCCCCCGACAGATTGTAACATGTAACTGAGTTTGAAAACCCCTGTTATAGAGGGAGAAAGGAAAGTTGGAGTAAATTTCTTCTGCCTCCTCCCTGAGATCCAAGAAGAGAAGCTGAGTTCACTCAAACTTTGAGTATTTGGGGCCAGGCATGACCAGTTATGTCGTGACACATGCCTGAGACTTGCACAGTTAGACATTGTCTACATTCCAGCGAGAGTCAGGAAACCTGATGTTTGAGGACCAGCTCAGATTCAATGTTTCCATGAGCCATACCCTATAACTGAAAATTTCGCTTATCAGTCATTGGCTCTCATCATTTAAGGAGAGTTTTTTGTACATTTTATTTTTGAGATATTTCCATGGACTATTTGGTTTTAACACCCAAGTTTTGTTTTGTTTTCAGAGCCCATGGTTCTGGTTGCATAATTTAAATCAGTAAAGCCCTGTTTGTAGTTATCTGATCTATTCTCCATCATCATTTTGTTTTCTCTGTTTGGGTTTTTCTTTTTTTCTTTTTAAGATTTTATTTTTATTTGACAGAGAGAGAGAGAACACAAGCAGGAGAGCAGCAGAGGGAGAGGGAGAAGCAGGATCTCTGCTAAGCAGGGAACCCAATGTGGGATTCCATCCCAGCACCCTGGGATCTTGACCTGAGCCAAAAGCAGACACTTAGCCACCTGAGCCACCCTGACACCCCTGTTTGGGTTTCTTTTTAAAGGAAAATGCTTTATTGAGGTGTAATTGATACACGAAGAACCATGCATATTTCATGTGTGCAATTCAATGAATTTAGACATATGCAAACACCCTTCACAGTCAGGTGTGTAATTCTTTAGTTAAATTTTAAGTTTTTAACTGTCAACAGAAGATCCCACCATCAAAATCTCTAAATAACTTTTATCCTAGGGGTGCTTGACTGGGCCCAGTAGGTAGAGACTGTGACTCTTGATCTCAGGTTCGAGAATTTAAACATCACATTGGGTGTAGAGCCTACTTTAAAAAGTAACGGTAGGGGCACCTGGGTGACATAGACAGTTAAGCATCCGATTCTTGGTCTGGCTCAGGTTGTGATCCCAGAGTCCCAAGATCAAGCTGTGTGTCAGGCTCCGCACTCAGCTTGGAATCTTATGAGTTTCTCTCCCTCTCCTTCCTCCCATCCTCCCTGCACTCATGCACATGTACATGCTCTCTCTCTCTCTCTCTCTCAAATAAATAAATCTTTAAAATAAAAGTAATAAAAATAGGGGCACCTGGGTGGCACAGTCGATTGAGCATCTTTTCTCTTGGTTTCGGCTCGGGTCGTGATCTCATGGTCGTGGGCTCGAGCTCCACATCAGACTCTGTGCTCCGTGTGGAGTCGGCTTGAGATTCTCTCTCCCTCTCCTTTTCCCCCTCCTTCTCATGCTCTCTCTCTCTCTCTCTCTAAAATGAATAATCTTTAAATATAGTAATAATAATAAATTTTTAAAAAGAACTTTGTCTATTTAACAGAAATAGTCAAACACACCCCAAGTTGAAGTAATGATTTTCATTGTATATTTAGATTTTAATTTGAATCTCTATGAAAAATGTGAAGAATTATGTGTCAGATGCTGTAAATGAGTCTTTTTATGTAATGAAAACCTCAAAAAAGTATTCAGAAAGCTGAGGGAGGAAGAAACGTGTTTGGCCATCATTAAAAGCCAGGCACAGCTAGAATGTATTTTCACATACCAATTAAGAAAATGACTAGTTCTTAACCTCTTATTTAATCACAGAACCCTTTGAAATTTGTTAACAAGTTACATTCCACCACCTCCACCAAAATTTACACACATAATAATTTATGCTCAAGTTTTAGATGGTTCACAGATACGTGAAGCCAGAATCCTGGGATAAGAGCCAATTAAGGATTTTTTTTTTTTTTAACAACATGCTATTTTTCCATTGATCACATCATTGATTGGTACTCTTTGCAGTCTGATTCATCCAAATAACTTAGGTCCCAAATGCTTTTTTGTACTGGGAGTGCCTCAGCGGTCCTGTGCTGGGACAGTGGGGAGAACCTTCTGGGTCCTTGCTCCCTTCGAGGAGAAGCATGACCAGCATTGGTGGAGGCATCTGGGAAGGGTTTAGGTGGTAAACATTTCCAGGCTCAAGCTTATCTACAATCTGAAAATAACATAGAAAAGCAGTTTTCCCCTTGCAGAAGAAATAGCAGGAAGATACAGTGCTGGGAAAGTGGTTTTAGAAATAGGTTTGGGATTTCCATTCAGGAAATACTGTGTACCAGGAGACTGGGGAGAAAAATCAATGCCAAGACCTCCACGCCTGGGTTGTAACTGCTGCTCGTGAGAACGTGGCATTCGGCTCCCAGCGCTACCTTGGAGACAGCCGTGTAGACATCCAGACATATGGCAAACCACAGTGCCTTCCATTGAGGGACCGGAGAAGGGCTCTAGAACTCTTCCTGTGTGCCGTTGAGATAAATAAAAAAGAATGGGGCGATCCAAGGAGGCCTGAGGAATCCCTGTCTTCTGACCTTTACATTCCCAGTGCCAGCAGGACAGTGGTGCTCAGATCCTGGGGTCAGTAAGCAGTGAATTCTCCCTGAATGTGGAGACTGTTTAGGGCAGGAGCCGTGTCTCTACGTGGATGGCTGTCATCACACCAACAGTATTGATCCATGGAGTGTATTTGAAGCTGATGGATTCATTCTTTAGCCGTGGTTTACTTAGCATCCACTATTAAGCCCTGGAAATAGAGAGATGACTAGCTCTGACCCTGTAGGGCTTGCATTTTTAGCTTAGAAGGTAAACAATCAGATACAGTGTAGGAGGTGCTACAAATAAAAATTCAGAACAGCCTTAAGAGAACATAGTGGAGCAAACAATTCCTCCATAAATAAAAAATTAAAGCCATAAAGTCAGTGGGACCGAACAGCCATCTGTTTTCCTTGATACTCATCTTTGTCTGTCTCCTTATCTGTCTCTCTCTCACACACACACACTCACTCACATACTTGAAGGCCACAATTTGAGAGTTTCTAGCTAAATCATGACCCCTGAGCTATCCTTGATGAGCCCATGTATTTCCAACTAAGGACATGAACTAGCTAAACATTCTTCCCTTTGAGAAGCACTCTGCCCGCCCCCACGCCCCCTAGTCCAGTGACATCCATATGTATTTCATGCTCTTGCTTTGGCTTTCTTTGGAAACTCATTCCATAGGTAATAACCTATCTGCGATAAAAAACCTCTAAAAGGCACAAGGCACAGAGCGTATTGTTCTCCCTCAGGGGTCCAAGCAGCGACCAGCTTATCAGATACTTCTACCCTCTGGTAGCTCCCCATAAACAAAGCTCTCCTTAGGGCCATCTCTATTGAAGGTGCCAACGCTCCAACCAAAAATCTATTTGTATTATATGTAGAAGCTAAAAGCAATCTGTTAAATAAATGCATCCAATTTCTGCTGCCCGGAAGCAATTGCATATTTATTACCGGCCCAGCAGTTTGACCTATCGCCACCATAAAGCAAATGAGTGTTATCTTGCTCAGCTTTAAAGATAGTTATCAGTCAAGCAGTAACACAAATACTCTGAGTGTCAGCTGGGGCATTTTTTTATTTTTCGCTTTGTTATTGGTAAACGCACCGAGGTGAAATCTCAAATGAAAAATCAATGAGAATAATGAAAACCGAGCTATCAGACATCTCTTAGTTACACTGAATAGAGAAAATGCTCCTTTGATCTATTCATTCCCCATCCCACCCTAACTTAAAGGAGAAAAAAAGTATTTGAGGAAGAGTCTTGGTGCCGGGACTGTGGGGTGTGACACAGGGAAGGAAGCAGAGAGGGACCCTTGATGCCATTAGCTGTCACAGATGTGACTTGGAGCCACATACAAGGAGTGGACAGTATTTTAACAAGGCCAGAGTACTGGACTTGCCAGTTGACATTTCAATCCATCTCTTAGCTTTTGCCCAAAGATCAGGCAGTTATCGTAAGAGACCTTGGATGAGCCACTTCTCCCTTTGGTCTTTGCCTCAGTGAGCAGCCTGCGGTAAAGAGATTTTTGCAGGCACATGAAATGGAGCAAAAGGGAGGGGGCCGCTTCCTTCTGCCCAAGGGCCTCAGGACTCTGGGGTCCACCTGTCCGTGGTTGTCAGAACCCTATGCGTGGGTTTGCGTCCTGCCATCGCCCACATCCCTCAGCTGGTTGTCCAGAAGTCAAGCAGAGGAAGTGGAGAAAGGAAATTCATTCTTCCTTGGAGGCTAGCTATTCAGTCTGGGGTGATTCTGGCCTCCTGCTTCCTGATCGTGTTCTTACTGTCTGACTATTTCAGGCTTGGTAAATGCTAAAGTGATATATGGCGCCAGTAAAGGAATTTCCAGTTAAATAAATATATTATGTAACTGTCATTCTTTAAAAATTTTTTTTAATTTATTTATTTCTATTTATTTATTTTAAAGATTGATTGATTGATTGATTGATTTGCTGGGGAGGTGGAGGGAGAGGGAGAAACTCAAGCAGACTCCATGCTGAGCACAGAGCCCAACACAGGGCTCGATCTCATGACCCTGAGATCATGACCTAAGCTGAAACCAAGAGTCAGACAGTTAAATTATTGCACCACCCAGGTGCCCATCTTTAAAAAAATTTTAATGGGAATGAAATTCTGTAGAGAGGTAATCCATTCCACTTGTTGTCTTCTGCTCACATGGATGAAGTAGGGCAGAGCACCCTGAACAGAGTGGCATCCAAGGGACACCTATGTCTGTGTCCTTTCATACTCAATGTCCCCACCTAGAGGTTCTTCACCAAGTGAATCATGGACCCACCCTCAACCTCTTCCCCTGCCCCCACCAAGGCCCAAGTTAAATCCCAAGCAGTTGGTGTGGTCAGTAATGTTGGGCCATTGGACTGCACTGTGGATTTCTTTTGTTATAATCATAAAAAGGTTCTTCCTGACAGATCCTTTATTGCAAATTATTGTCAAGCAAGAGATTAAAATTTAAATCTGCTTGGTCATTGGATGGATTGCTGTTCAGAGTTTTCTCAAGATTTTCTGAGCCCAAAGCAAAGGCTCTGAGAGATTTTGGACATTTTCAGAGACAGGAAGAACATGACTTTAACTTATTATCCAGTACTTAGGGCTAACATTTGTGTTAATACCTTCCACTTGATCAAGCATACACATTTTACCTTATGAATCATGTCTCTGTTTTTCAGATGTAAAGGGTCTCCTGAGGAGACAGAAAGCATACACAGAGGAGCTTCCACAGATGGTGGGGAAGGAGTATGGGAGCAGGTGTGCCTGGGGTGGGTGCTGTGAGAGTCCAGAGAGGATCCCAGCCCAGGCTGGTGTGTGGTGTGGGAAGGTGGGTCAAGGAGTGCTTTCTGGAAGAAACACAGGAGAGCCAGGTCTTGAAGGATAGGTCAGGCTGCACTCGGTGAAGGACGGGAAGGGCATTCTAGGCAAGAGATGAGCTCAGGCACAGAGGTCTGAAGCAGTATGACCCTGTGGAGCAGTCTCAGCATTTCCGGTACTACCAGAGACCAAGTTGGCACCGAGGTCTTCTGCTTCCGGATCCCATCTTCTAGTTGGACAGGAATTTATCCCACCTTTCTGGAAGAAAGTGATCTAGTCATTTTATTTAGAAACCCTTTTTTCCCATTATTTTTTATCCTTACTATATTCAGAGAAGAATAGCCAAACATGAAAGATAAAGTTAATAGAAAAAAAAATGTTTCTCTAGATGGAGATCCTTAGGAGGAGGAAAAAGAGACAAAGTTCCTCAGGTGGACACTCTTCAGAAGCAGATTCAGATGCCATCTAGAGCCACAGCTGTGGGCTTCATTGAAAGAGAGATTTTGTGTAAAAGATGCAGCTTGAATGAGCCCTCAAGTGGAGATGGAAACCTCTAGCATGTTTTCTGTCTTGCATTTGTTGGAGGCAAGCATGTGCTTGGAGGAGCAGACATTCTAATGCAGCGAGTCAGACAAGTTTTGTCTCCCATTGTCCACAGAGCTAGTGTTAGCCTTTCACTTGTGCGTATATGTTATGAACATGTTACCCAACATCAAGGTACCTGAGGAGGCTTTGTAGATCAGTTGCATCTGTTCAACATGAGCTTCCTGAGTAAAGGTGATTATAGGACTCAGTCCTCCAGGCTCCTGGACTGAGACTGGGTCAGGAGAGGAGAAGAAAAGATGGATTTCTCTGCTCAAACCTATCCCATGGCTCTGCCTCACTCTGCAAAGACCACTCTTCTCATTCGTGGGCCTCCCAGGCCCTAGCACCTGGTCCCTGCCCTCTACAACCTCATCCCTTCCTATGCACACACCACCAACATGTCAGACTTCTCCCTACCTCAGGGCCTTTGCACACGCCAGTTACGCTGCTTGGAACATAGTCCCCCTTCTCTTTACTAACTCTTACTGTTCTTCAAATCTCAAACACCAGGCAGTACTTCTTGGACCCCAGCTCAGGTCCTTACGTGTTCTCATTTCTCATGGTCCTTGTACCATGAGAAGGACCTAATGCCATTAGGTATTAGGTCCTAATACCATTCTGATTAGTAATCCTGCCATTAATTGCAGGATTAGTGGCTGAGTGTCTATCTCCCTACAAGACCATAAGCTCAAGGGGAATAAGGATGGTGTCTATTTTGTACACCGATGCATCTGCAGACCCTTTCTCAGAGAAGGTGATTAATTAATATTTACAAAAGGAAAGAAGAGAAGGAAGGAAGAGACACACAAGCCACTCCATTTGTGTATCAAAGGTCTCTGTGGTTCACTGTTTAAAATAGCTTTGATGAGGTACAATTAACATACAACAAACACTCATTAAAGAGTACAGTTTGATGAGTTTTGACATGTGTCTACACCCGTGAAACCATCACTACCATCAAGATAATGAGCATATCCATCACTCCTGAAAGTTTCCTCTTGCCCCACTGAAAGCCTTCCCTCGCACCCACCCCGCCAGGGCAACCACCAACGTGCCTTCTGTCAGTATAGATCAGTTTGCACCTTCTGCAGTTTATATAGATGAAATCCTACAGTCTGTACTCTTTGTCTGGCATCTTTCACTCAGTAATTACTCTGAGATTCATGCATGTGGGTGTATGTATCAATAGCTTACTGGCTGTATTGGGTCATAGTATTATTCTGCTCTATAACTACATTGTGCTGATTCCCCTGTTGATAAACACTTGGCTTGTTTGAGCTGTTAAAGTGTCTCTGCACATCTGTGTGTAAAAAAGTCTTGGCACAGACATAGCTTTCATTCCTCTCAGGTAAATATCTAGGCATAGAATGTCTGGGTCCATGATGCATGTAAGTTTAAATTTTTAAGAAACTGTCTATGATTCACTTTTCACCACGTCTGTTTCCAGCAAGATGTTGTGAAGATTGCTAACATCCATAAAGCGAGTTTTGAGTCCTTTGGGAAAGAAAGGCACTCAGGAGGGTGGTGGTAAGGGAATTCAGGACGAGAGAGAATGATTCCATTTTAATTTGAGCATAATCTAGGCAATGGATAGCAGGTTGTGAACCCCACACTTGCTGATTGCCGTCCGCCTCCTTCATGTCACACGGTATCTGCGGCTGATTCAGTGTCCCTCCCCCTGCCCCGGTAATGCCTTGAGGTTCTTCAAATACTGAGAACTTAGGAGTGAGGTGGAGGGCCACGTTGATCTGTGGTCCAGCATGTTCTGCTGCACACATGCCTTCATCACAGATGCAAGCTCCAGAGTCCTCACCCATCTGTCTCTCTTCTCCTCAGGGGACACTTAAACTGGCTTCAGCTAGATCGAAGAGTATTGGAACATGACTTCCCCAAAAAGTCCGGACCAGTGGTTTTATACTTCTGTGTCAGGTATGTACACCTTGTGTCCATCCTTCGGCTGCTGCTGCTTCTCTTTGTCAAGAAACGCCGGGGAGGGCAGCATGATTAAAGGAGAGGGAAATCAAGTTGGTTGCCATCCACTGCCAATGACAGAGGTCATGACAGAGCTGTATTCCTAGTAGACGAAAGCCTAGGGTGTGAGTGTCCAAGGCGTGTCAGTGTATGTGCACAGACATGTATGTTTGTGCTCTTGCACAGGATGCTTGTGTGAAATTAAGAGCCCCCTCTTTTGCTTCTTTGGGGGGCGTATTTCTCAAACTAAACTCAGTCTCTTATAGTAACACAAATCCTTGCATCATTGTTATTATTATTGGTGGTGGTAGCCATTTAGAACTACATCACAAATGTCTGTGTCTTCTTTCCTTTTTTTTTTTTTTTAAGATTTTATTTATTTGAAAAAGAGAGAGCAAGAGCACAAGTGAGGGGAGGGGCAGAGAGAGAGGGAAAAGCAGACACCCCACTGAGCAGGGAGCCCAACACAGGCCTCGATCCCAGCACCCCGGGATCATGACCTGAGCAAAAGGCAAATGCTCAACCGACTGAGCCACCCAGGCAACCTTGTGTCTTCTTTCCTTTTATCACAAGTGGAACTTGGCCTCTTGAAATTTGCCTATTTTATCTTACCCCAAATAGGAATAGTTGAAATGCAGCAACGAACCACAGATCACGGCATTGCCCAGTAAGGGAGGATATGGCTTAATAAAATACCAGAAATGGTGGGCATCTTCTGTTCACTAATCTATTATAAGAAGTTTTATTTTGTGACTGCAGAGAATATAATTTGCTTCT
>RCUC01097308.1:0-16575 GCA_003697995.1 Taxidea taxus jeffersonii | reverse complement strand
AAATTTCTCATATATCAGGATTTATTCTTCAAAAAAATTCAAATGCTGCCCACTCTTTTGGCTGTCATGCCTTTGGCAATGGGCACACTAAACAAGAGACAGGAGGTATGCCAAGAGTTCTCAGAGTTTCAAAAATACACTGAAGAACATGTTCATTAAACATGGCTCACCTGCTTAGGGGAAAAGGAACAAGCCAATTAACCCTGATGGGGTGGTCCTGGAACATGGGGTGGCAGCATATTAATATGAAATGGCAGGTATCAGTATGCTTGAAAACTGAGCAAGGACAGTCTTACATAGCTATGATTCTCTTTTGACAAATAAATAATAAACAGTAATTCACTTTTTGCAATGATTCACTAAAAGTGGTTCTTGACATTTTTTTTCTCAACATTTTTACTCATGATAATGCAACACATGTTACTGAAATATGTCATTAAATGCCCTACTCAAGTTTGTTCTTATTCTGAGAACCTACTATGCAGACCCTATTCTAAGGACTGAAAATAAAGAAATGACGAACAAGACACATAACTCTGCCCTAACTCTAGTGGGGCTTATGGTCTAGTAGAGCTTAAATTCTGGCATGGGAAAAAATGAAAATGGGAGTAAAACCTGTAAAAAAAAGTTAAAATGTAATTTCAAGTTATCAGTAAGGGCTATAAAGAACAATGAAGCAGGAAAAAGGGACGGCGAAGATGGTAGAAGGTTGTTAGAAAAGGCTTTCTGGGAAAAGACCTCAGTGAAGTAAAGGAGAGCCTCAAAAATGAGAATGTAGACCACTCTGGTCTGAGGACATGGGTATGGCATGTCTTAAAAAAGCATAAGAAGGTCCAGAGTAGAATGGGCAAGAGGGATGGCAGGCAGTGAGATACTACAAGGGGCATCTAAGTCATGATCAGGGGTCTGAGTTTGACTCTAAGTGAGATGGAGAGTCCCCAGAGCAGCCCTGTCTACAGTGTACACCATCTATGTGCTTCTATATTTTCAGGTAGCTTCATTAAAAAAATTTAAAAAACATGCAATTGGTTTTGATAATGTTACCTAAACCACTAAGTCCAAAATATAATTTCAACATGTAATCAATAAAAAAATGAATAAAGTACTTCATTTCTTCTTTTGTATACCAAGATTTGAAATGCATCATGCATTCCCTTATAGCACGTGTGATTTGAACTAGCCACAGTCAGGGGCTCCAGAGATATATGCAGCTAGTGGCTACCGCACTGGCGGCACCACAGGGTTCTGGGTAGGGGACACACTAAATTGAGAGTGGTATTACATTAGGCTTTAGGTCACTGGACTCAAATTCAGTTTATTTTGCTACTCCAGGAAACTTGGTTGTATATGAGTATTTCAGACATGAGTCTAAGTTAAAATAATAAAAAAGGAAAGTTGCATTTTCTTTTTGTTTTTATCATTACACTCATGGCTATCATTACAGTAAAATTTTCATTTCCTTCTAATTACAACACATGATTACTGAATAGTCAAACAATACAAAAAGATATAGAGTAAAAAGTAAGAATTTCCTGTACTTACCCCCTAAAGATAAGCAGTAGGGGTTTCATTAGATTCTTACAGAATTTTAATGCATATATACTAAAATGTAAATATATATATTTCCTCTTTTAGGGAAAAAGTTGGTTCAAACTAATCCACACCGTTGCAAATCCACCTTTTCTTTGGTTACTAATATATTACAGTCATTTTTCTAAGCCGTGCATGTCCTTAAAAGAGGGGCAAGCCAAGAGTTAACAGTTCCACCACACACAGAACACTTTAGATGAAGAGTACAAGACAGAAAGAAAACTTAGGAGGGTTCTAAAAAATATAAAAGTATCCCAGGTGGCCAGCCCTGCTTCAAAATAAATGTTTCTGACCATGCATGAGTTTATCATGTCTCTAAGACCCAGTTTCCTCATCTGTACAATGGGCAGGTTAACAGTATCTACCTCAGCAGGGTCTGTGGGAAACAAATCAAAGGGATAAAATGCTTAAGCATAGTAGTGAGGACATAGCAAATATTCCACAAATAATTACAAAAATAACGTTATCTTTGCTTTAGGAAAAGAAAATCAGAAGATGTGAAAGGATTTTGAAAACAGAAAAGCACTTTATAATGTGGCCATCAACCAGAAGTAAAAAGTATAACCACACAGGAGAAGCACATGAGAAGGTTAGGAAAGGCAATCTTAAGTTGGCAGCCAGCCTTAAACTATCACTCATGAAAAACTTCACAGAGAGGAGGTCAGTACCAGGTCACACCCAAAGCAATGTGTACATACAGCTCTTCTGCATCTGTCCTATACCTCTGTATAAAAAGACTTTGGCCTTTTCATAACAAGAACTCCAAGGACACCTTAAAATGCAGATAAACAGTGATTCCTCCAGCCCAGCAGCCTTACTCTGAAAATCTAACCCAGGAATAATGTGTGTAAGAGAGATGCCTTTGCTAAAACCACTAAAAACACCCCAAGCTCAGCACAAGGAAATCATTGACAGGGAAAGCAATCAGAATACAATAACCTGGTCTTTGATGAGTTCCACTGCAGATTCCTCAAGATCCAACTCATAGCACAGTCTCATGAAAAGTGGTCCAAATTTATACACTTCGAAAGTCACATTTCTGTTCTCTGCATGGTACCTGGTAATCAAAATGATTCAATGAGCCAAACAGTGGGATGCAGGGAAAAGAAGAGAAAGATTGTGGAATATACTCTGCTAAACATTGGAAATAAAATAAAGCCTGAGGTACTCTCAGTCTGGAGGCGAAAAGTATAGAAATGAGGATAAAGAGAGGAATTCTGGAGTGCAGAAGCGTACCAGGCATTTAAATAACAGGGTTTTTTAGAGGCCCACATACATAATCATATGAAATAAAATAATGGAAAAATGGACATTGTAATTGTCTTCTCAATCTGTTAACAACCCGCTAGGACTAAGTGTTAGCATACATAGGGAATAACAGGAACCCTGCATCAGCAAGCACATGACAATGGCACTGTTTCTGTGTGGACCTCATCTAGAGGAAGCAGTGAAGTGATGCCATGCTCCATTCCTCTCAAATCTGACTTCTCCATATAGGATGGCAGACAACCTACAGATGTACTTTACAACTTAGACCCATCTCTCTTTTTCTCTGCTTAGGCAAAGGCACTATGTGAGCTACCATCAATTAATAATTAAACAAACTAAAGACCATTCTGAAGTTTCGTTTTAGGAAAAGGCTAATTTCAAAGACAGTGACATCTTATATGTGGCTTGAGATTTCTATAAGCAGTCAGTCAACCAGTGAGAACTGCAGAACTGAAAATTGCCAGCATAAATTGACTCTCAATAACCAACTCTTTCTGTTTTAGACGCTAAGACAATCTGATGACAAAATAAGTATCTCATGATCATGTAAACCAGATTTTAGTAAGACTCATTATGTGAATAAATCACACACACCACTGGGAGATGCTGACTTTAGAGACAGAATACTTCTGACCATTCTGTTGAAATCACAGAGGAAAGTCACAGTAACGTTATGGATAGTGTATCCTAAACATATATACTGCCAAACAGAATAATAATATGTACTTTATTTTTTTTTAAGATTTTATTTATTTGACAGAGAAAGAGATCACAAGTAGGCAGAGAGGCAGGCAGAGAGAGAGGGGGAAGCAGGCTCCCTGCTGAGCAGAGAGGGGGACTTGATCCCAGGACCCTGAGACCATGACCTGAGCCGAAGGCAGAGGCTTAACCCACTGAGGCACCCAGGCGCCCCCTCTTTGAAGATTTTATATCTTTATTTGAGAGAGAGAGCAAGCAAGAGACCACAAGCAAGAGAGAGAGAATAATCAGGGGGAGGCTGGGGATGAGGAAAGTACAGAAGCAGAGAGAGAAGCAGATATCCTGCTGAGCAGGGAGCCCAACACAGGGCTGGATCCCAGGACCATGGGATCATAACCTAAACTAAAGGCAGATGCTTAACTGACTGAGCCACCCAGGTGCCTTGAGAATATGTACTTTTAATGATACATTTCATAAATGAATTATAGAAGTAACAAAATATATTCATTGCTTCATTACGAGTTATGAATTAAATTATATCAAAACTTCAGTTGTATACCTTAAATACACATGACTTCTAGTTGTCAATTATACCTCGATAATACTGGAGGGAAAAAAGAATTAAGTTATTAAAAGGCAACACAGTATAGTGATTAAGGATTTTTAGACTCTGATTCCAAATTGACAGTTGAAATCCCAGCTCTTTCACTAACTGTATAATGAAGAGCAAATTAATTAACCACCCTATGCCTCAATTTCTTCACCTATACATGAAGATAAAAGTTCAATTCAAAGAGTTTTTGTGAGGATTAAATGAGATGGCATGCCTAGCACACAGAAAACCTTCCATATATTAGCTCTTAAAAAATGTAAGGAATGGTATGGAAAATACCTTTAAAAATCAAAATATTCCAGGGTGCCTGGGTGGCTCAGTGGATTAAAGCCTCTGCCTTCAGCTCAGGTCATGATCCCAGGGTCCTGGGATCGAGCCCCACATCGGGCTCTCTGCTTGGCAAGGAGCCTGCTTCCTCCCCTCTCTCTGCCTGCCTCTCTGCCTACTTGTGATCTCTGTCTGTGAAATAAATAAATAAAATCTTAAAAAAAAACACACACACGATCTTTGCGCATAAAAAATCAGTGAGAGGGGCTCCTGGGTGGCTCAGTGGGTTAAAGCCTCTGCCTTCAGCTCAGGTCATGATCCCAGGATCCTGGGATCGAGCCCCACATCGGGCTCTCTGCTTGCTGGGGAGCCTGCTTCCTCCTCTCTCTCTCTGCCTGCCTCTCTGCCTACTCGTGATCTTTGTCTGTCAAATAAAAAAAAAGTTTAAAAAAAAATCAGTGAGAAAAATGTATAAAAATATCAACAGTGGTTGATCCATTCAGAGGTGGAATTCTTGTTTCTACCCCTGCATGTGGGGTGGCCAGTTAACTTGCCTTGAACAAGAGCATGTGACAGAAGTGAAGTTGTGCCAGTTCTGGGCAGCTTTACAAGGCCTGCAGCTTCTACTTGTGCTGGGTGCAAATGCAGCCCGGCTGGACTGATGAATCGTGAGACATTTCAAGGGGAAGGAAGGGCCACATGGACTCAGGCATCAGAAATACAAGTGAAGCTTCCTGGACCTTCTAGCTCAGCCTAGCCAGCAGCTGACTATGGATCAGCAAGTGACTTTAGCTGACACCAATAAAGAACTGCCCAGCTAATGGGCTTCAATTCCTGACCCACAGTCATGGAGAAAAGGCAGTAATAGATGATAGAGAAATAATAAACAGTTGTCTTGTTAAGCCATTAAGTTCTGGTGTGCAAAAAGAGACAACTGAAATACCAGAATTTATGACACATTTCTTCTACTTTTTTGGTGTTTTCAAACTTTCAATGAATTTAGTGTAATATTGTGTTTTTTTCCTTTTTAAAAATAACATTAATTTTTCACATTATAAAACTGATAATGCCCATAACAGACAAGTTTGAGAAATCAAAAAAGTACGTATTTAGACCAAAAAAAATGTGTAATTGCCAGAGAACCACAGTTAACTTTTGGTACATATCCTTTCAGTATTCTATCTATGAACACCTAGTAGTTCTCTTTATAGGTGTACAATATAAATGCAGGTCCATGTATAGCAATACATCTTTCAAGAATGGTTAAAAAAAAGAGAGGGGCAACAGAGTGGCTAAATGATGGACAATGGGGAGCACTGGGTGTTATGCAAGACTGATGAACCACAGACCTGTACCCTTGAAATAAATAATACATTATATGTTAATTTTTAAAAAAAGCATGAACTTGATTTCAGAAATGAAGCCTGTTGATTTGGGATTCATACACTTCCTGAGTTAGCGAAACCTTTGCTGGGTTTTCCAACTGCAGGCTATTACCCCTGAGTTCCCCTGACATGGGAAACTGACAATGAAATGTAACAAGCATAGGCCAGGAGGAGAGAGCTGAGCCAGGAGTCTCCTGAAGTGATCCAAGTGAGATACAATGAGGCCTGAACTAAGGCACTGGTAATGAGGACAAAGAGAGGAAGGCTACAGATGAGAGATACCAGGGAAGTGGAAGCAGTGGGATTTGTTATCTTGTCAGGGAGGAGAGCAAATGAGATTAGGGGAAAGAGGTTCCCCGGTGTCTGTCCTGAGTGGCAATTTGTAAAAGTTGAATGTGAAGACCTAGGGGACATAGAAGCAGAGTTCATCAGGCTGGTGATTTCTTGAGGCATGAATTCTGGTTTTCTCTCCTCAGTACCTGGCATATAGAAGGGATCCAGTAAGTGTCTGATAAATGAATATAAACATCTGGAGCTCAGTGCAGGCATGTGGACAAGAGATCTGAAAGTCATCAATGCACAACTGATAGCTGAAACCTTGTTAAATGGATGAGACTGTTTAGGAAAAAGAACAGAGTAAGAAGAGACCACAGCTGGCAGAATTCTAAGGAAATGCCTCACCTGTAAATGACATTTTTAACCAGTTCCATTTCGTCCCTGGAATCGCACAAATGAAGCAAGGTTTTCAATTCCTCCTTCAAGATGAGCTTTTTCTGAGTTAATTTCTCTTCCATGTTTCTCAGATAGGTTGCTGGAAGAAAGCATGGTTTAATGGTCATCACTCAGGCTGACTGGGACTATCAGGAATCTGACCTCAAGAAGAAGGGGAAGCTGAATCCTGGTACATTGCAAAGGGGCACTTAGAAGGGCTTATGGCCATGCAGTTCCCATTACTGGCTAGTCTCCTCAAGAACAGTGTCACAGAAGGTCTATGAAGCAAACTCTCTGTACTATAGGCTGAAAGCCCACTCAGAAGTTTTTTTTTCATTTGTTTGTTTTGTTTTGTTTTTTATTTGACAGACAGAGATCACAAGTAGGCAGAGAGAGAGAGAGAGAGAGGAGGAAGCAGGCTCCCCGCTGAGCAGAGAGCCTGATTCGGGGCTTGATCCCAGGACCCTGGGATCATGACCTGAGCCAAAGGCAGAGACTTTAACCCACTGAGCCACCCAGGCTCCCCTCAGAACTTTATAACATACAATCTCTGGGAGTAGGAACACAAGAATATGCAATTTTGACTACCTTGGTGATTCACACATTAAAGTTTAAAAACTCATGTCCCAGAGGCTTACCTCAGAGAACTGGCCCTATAGGTGACCCATTAGGAGACTAAAAAAAAAAAAAAAGTAACCAAGACATCCAAACCATCAACTGGCAGGGTACCTAGCAGGAAAAGTAAAAGGAAAATACACAATGATGGTGGGTTTGTCCCAGTGGTTGACCCACACAGTTCGGGAATATTTCACATCTCTTTCATTTGGTTCAACTCTACTGCTCATTTCTCTGGTCTCCCTACTCAGTTGTTAGAAAGCATGCCACAGTGCTACAGAATGCACAGGGGGTAAAAAAAAAAAAAAATCAAACCTACCCTCTAAATAGCCACAAACACTCTCTGTAACAGAATCATATCAAGATGATTATACTCTATCTCTGTTCCCTACCTTGTATTTAATTGACTATGGCAACAAATACCAAAAGGAAACACAGCTTCTTGGCATTAGGAAGGAACCAGATTCTCAGCAAAATGCGGGGGGTGAGATATGGCAGCACCAAAGAAGCATGTGAGCTGCCAAGAGAAGTCTACAGGTTTTGCTCCAAGATGCAGAACTTTGGAAAGAAGGCTGCTGAAAGGAATGGCACAATACACATTAAAACACAAGGGAGGGGGCGCCTGGGTGGCTCAGCTGGTTAAGCAACTGACTTCGGCTCAGGTCACGATCCTGGAGTCCTGGGATCGAGTCCCACATCGGGCTCCCAGCTCCACGGGGAGTCTGCTTCTCCCTCTGACCTCCCCTCTCATGCTGTCTCACTCTGTCTTTCTCTCAAATAAATAAATAAAATCTTTAAAAACAACAACAACAACAAAAAACACAAGGGAGCTGAGGCAGACATTGTTTTCAATTTACAAGAAAGGAAGGCCCACCTGGTTTAGGTTAATGCTATGGACCCTCCAATCTTTATCTGCAGAACAATATCACAGTTAAAGGTTTCCATACAGGGGCGCCTGGGTGGCTCAGTGGGTTAAGCCTCTGCCTTCGGCTCAGGTCATGATCCCAGGGTCCTGGGATCGAGCCCCACATCAGGCTCTCTGCTCAGCCTGCTTCCCCCTCTCTGCCTGTCTCTCTCTGCCTACTTGTGATCTCTGTCTGTCAAATAAATAAATACAATCTTTAAAAAAAAAAAAAGGTTTCCATACAGATGGAAAGACCTGGGCTCTGCCACTTGTATGCTATGGGGAGATGCTTGCTTGTGAGACTTGATTTCTCATGTGTAAAGTGAGGATCATGAGAGTTACCTCATGGGATATCCTGAGGTAATATATGTTAAGCATTTAGCACAGGGCCTAGCATATAGTAACTGCCAGTAAATCATACACATTGTTCTCATTTTCATTCTGTCCCTTGTCAGATTTAAGTTAATTTATTCTATTAACTGTTTCTAAACAGTTTCTGTTTACAGAAATACAAAAATTTTACAAAAATAAAAAAATTTCTGTTTACAAAAATACAAAAAATTTTAATGAGATGACTTTAAATCTTATACTTTTTAATAACCCTTAAGAATCCAAAATTTCAATAGATGTAATTTGCATTTTAAAACAAATAATCAAGATTTAAGTGCTTGTAACACAGAGAAAGCTTAGTTATGGTTCCTGCCCTGAAAGAACTTAGTCTTTTTGAGAAAACACGATATATTTATACATAGCAATCTGAAAATGATGGAGGGGTGACAAGTGACCAACTATATACATGATACAGAAAAAAAGAAATCAGGGTGGCAGAAACAGACCAGATCTGAGCGGAGAAGTACCAGAGAGAAAGGAAGGGGCTAGACAGGACTGGGAGAAATTCAGAAGAGGGGAACATTCTTGGTATGACAATCGGCATAAATAATATCACAGAATGGGGATGAGGGGTGGTGAGGGGAGAACTGTGACTAGATTAACAGGAAATCATACTGGACTCCAGAAAGGGTAAGGTCCACTATGGAGGAGCAAGGAAGCCAGGGAGTTGTGTACACAATGTGATGTATGACAGAGGACCATTGTGGGTTCTCATAATGAAGAAACATGACAGAATTTTATAAATATCAGTCTGACCATGGAGTAAATTGGCACTCATTATATTAATTGCCTTTCAGAACATATGCACAACTGTCACAGCCTTAGAATGACTATGACAACTGGATTTAACTAGAAAATGACATGAACCCCTAATTCTGCCAACTTCACAAAGCTCCAAGAGGTAAAGGGGTAAAAAGAAGAGTGAGGTAAAATATAGACTGAGTCTCCCACACTGAAGATGAACATATACTCCCTCACTTTTAAAGCTTATGTTCTTATTGCACATGTGGTATAATGTAGCAACATGATTGGTGGAGAGGTGAGAAAAGACAGATTTCTGGAGGACTAGAAGCAATAAGTAAGTATTAAGTGCTCAGAAACATCTGACAGGGAGAGTAAGGAAATTCGAAAAAGTCAGCAGGGACAAACTAAACTGTTACTGAAAGAGACAAGAATATCGTTACGTTTTAAAGGAATTTAAGTACTGGAAAAAATGTGCAGGAGAGAGGGAATGAATTCAACAAGATTTCCCAGATGCTAAAAGGAGTAAGACCTAGTGTGGTGGTGTGTTTTCAGCTTTTTTAAAAAAATATTCAAACATAGCCCAAAACAGGGATAGAACATTATGCTCTCATGTGTCCATCACCCAGGCTCAATAATGACTAATATTTTGATAATTAAAAAAAAAATCTTTGTTTTAGTCTATTGACTTTTTTAGCCGAGGAGCAAAATATGAACATGCATCACAGAGGGCACGTGGGTGGCTCAGTCAGTTGAGCTTCCCACTCTTGATTTCAGCTAAGGTCATGATCTCAGGGTCACTGGATCAAGTGTGTTTCCCCCTCCGCCTCACTCTCTCTCAAATAAACATTTTTTTTAAAAAAAGAAAGAAAATGGGGCGCCTGAGTGGGTTAAAGTCGCTGCCTTTGGCTCAGGTCATGATCCCAGGGTCGTGGGATCGAGCCCTGCATCGGGCTCTCTGCTCTGCGGACAGCCTGCTTCCTCCTCTCTCTCTGCCTGCCTCTCTGCCTACTTGTGATCTCTATCAAATAAATAAATAAAATCTTAAAAAAAAAAGAAAGAAAGAAAATACATCATAGATGGACGGTTTTGTTTCAATATATTTCACTTGTGTTTGAAGATGTATGTGTATACTGGAGATACTATGTAAAATGTACTTTTTACTCAGAGGTGCATCAAAAATGTGAAAGCCAAAAAAAAAAAAATTAAAAAAAAATGTGAAAGCCAATAATCTTGAGTAGTTCTCAGACTTTACTGTGCATATTAATAGTCTGGGGCTTCAAGTTTCGCATCTCTATGAAACTCCCAGTTGCTACTGACCCTTGATCCTTAGTCTGGGTGGCGTGGATCTAGAGAGGACTGGTTCCAACACTAATTTTAGCATTTCTCTGCGATCCTGGGAAAAGTGACAAGAGGAGAGTGGTAGACTATAGTAGTAGAAAAAGAGATCAAAAGTACATTTAGGGATAGACTAGGAAATTAAGAATAATCCATGTCAATTTTTTCTCAAAGATCACTGAAGGAGACTGAACAGCAATAAAGACAGAAAAAACTTGAATGACACATCACTGAAAGAATTAACAAAATAGATTCAATTACCTTTGGTGCCAGGAAGATGATATGCAATAGCCACCTTCTTATGCTGAAATTCTTCCAATTTCACAATATTATCTGTAAGTAGGTATCTTTTAGCTAAAAAACAATGAAAAAAGTAAAATGATTTTCACTATCTTGTACTAAGCAAAAATATGTGTAGAACCCGATTGCCTCTTTCTAACAGCTGATCTACACTTAATATAAATAATCTATCTGGACAGCTACAAGTAAATCACTCTGGTGGAAAAGTAAACATCTCTAAACTATCAGAGAATTCAAATTCTCAGCAAGTTTTGTTTTTGTGTGTAAAAGGAGCTAGTGATTATCTGTATGGAGACGGGTTGAGAGGAATCTGGGATGTGAAAGACAAATATACATTCCCCATAGTTATGGGATTACAAGCGAATAAAAAAACAAAAACACAAAACTAAAGGTTACTGTTTAAACGTCAGACTGGTAGGTCTAGTTTGGGTTTATCTAGGTGGAAACTCATAGTGTAGTGCAAACAGGTAGAGTGTGACCACTGGAATTCCCGGTTCTGACATTTGTGAAATCAGAAGTTAAGGCCTCTCAGAATTGGACTGTCGGTATCCTCATGATGTATCAGAAATCACTGACCACAGCTTAGGAGAAAAGTTTGGGAAACGTTTTTTCTTTCGGATGCTTGCCTGTGCATGGAGTGGAGGAGCCTAGTCAAAGAATCATGCACTGAAGACTTCTCTATGCCGCAATAACAGGTTACCAGTAAAAAGTGTTGTCTGTTTATGGGAAGACAGTCCAGAGAAGTGGTTAGAGAAGGGCTGTCCTATTGTGCTGCCTGAGTGCAAATCCCACCTTGGGCTAATGACCTGGCCTTGCGGTCTCCACTTCCACAGAGAAAAGAACGGAACCTCCCTCACTGGGGGTTGTGAGCAGAAAAGGAATTAAAATACGTAAAATGCATAGAGTAATACCTGACACCAAGTGTTAAGTATTTTATTATCACTCACCAGCATATTCTAAGTTCATCATTTCCGTAAACTTATTAAGGGACCATTTTGCAGATGAAGAAACCTGCACAAGATCTTTCAGGTTATTAGCGGCAGAGCTGGGGCGCGAAACTTGGAGTCTAAGCCCTCCGCTACTAAACTGCAGGACAGTCCACCCAAAGGAGAGAGGGATTTCCAGACCACAGCATCGCCTCTTCTGAGGGACTACTACAGCCCCAAGGTCAAGACCTCAGCCTGGCTGTCCTTTGGTTCCCAGGCACAGAGCCAGGGCTGCACACGCACGCAACCAGGGGACGAGAGAGCAAGCTGCGGGGCTCCAGGCCAGTGAATGACTGAGGCGTTGTTATTTCCCCCAAGTGATGCCTGCTGAGGTGTCAATCTCCCTTCTTTCCCATTCCTCCCCTCCTTCACGACCAGAGGCCGCAGATACCTCCGAGAGGGCAGCGGCAGCACGTTGAGCCTGAGCCTCCCACCCCAGGATACACCGAACTCCGCAGCGCCTGCAGAAGGTCGTGCTTCGGCAGGCGAATTGTGGCAGCCATGCTGTCCCGGGCCCCACCAACCACGGGAGCTGGGGAGGGGGGCGGAGCGTCGGCCTATGACCCCACCTCTTCCTCTGCCTGCAATCCCCGGACGTTCGTCCTCTTGGTATGTTCCAAGATGGCAGCCCCCATGGTGAGGCGCTTGTTTCTTGTGGCGCGGAAAGTGCCTCTGCATCCGCTCTTCTTGGCAGGTTGGTGGCTGTTCTGCTTTTGTGGGGCTACTTCTTAGTCACCTGAGAACCCTTCCTTAAGTGAAGGGAGCCGTGGGCTTTCAAGAGGACAGGAAATGCTTCTGGGATCTAGTTGCTAGAGAAACCATTTGGAGCGTTAGGTAGCGCGGAAAGGGGAAGTATGGCCTCGAATCCGTCTCCTTACCCAAAATAATACCAGACCGTCCAGAGGTGTGCAGAGTAGATGAAGTTAAGGCACGAGGTCTTTTGCGTAAGATTTGCAGGGTTTGTGTGTTAGGGTGGTTGTCTCTTTGCTGACCATGAAGAGCCCAAATGTGCCCACTTCAGAGCTGGGAAGTTTTCCTCTCTGTAAAGTGTCTTTGAAGGGGCGTCCTAAACCTATTTCTCACCACCTCACAATTGAAGACTTTCGGTCTCCACTTGGTATAAGAATTTCAGTACTAATTTCTCATCTGACGACCGGGGGCACAACTTTTGAGTGACCTTTCTATGCCACAGTTTTCCACGTGTAGAGGCAGTAGCTACTTCCAAAGTATAGTTGACCGGAGAACAGCTCAGGGGTTAGGGGCATGATCCCAGGCAGCTGAAAAATTGTGTGTAAGTTTTGACTCCCCCCAGACTTAAGCCTACTGTTGATCTTACCCTTAACAAACAGTACATTAACACTTATTTTTTATGTTTTATGTAATTGTATAGTGTGTTCATATAGTAAAGTGAGCTATGGAAAATGTCATTAAAATCTTAAGGGAACTAAGCTTTAGAGGACTATACTGTATTTATTGAAAAAAAATCTGTGTTAAGTGGACCCGTGCAGTTCAGGGTGGTTCAAGGGTCAACTGTACTTGGATATTTGAGTAAATGGCACCTCACTCAAAACGTTTTTAATGGATCTGTGCAAAGACATTAGGAAAAGTTGACATTTATACAAGCTAGATCCTGATAGGTGTATGATTGATTATATGTCTAAAATGCAGTAATCACAATTGAGGTTTCCAGTGCCTTTTATCTTCTCTTTCCAACATGCTTCCTCTAGCTCCTACTAAAAACCAACACTTACACTGTTGTTCACAGTTCTTTAGGAACAGCTATTAAATATCAATTGAAAATGCCATTGTTGGCCACCAGGTTTTCTGAGGATTAACTGGTTGACCTAGTAGGTGAAAATGTTTAGTGCCACACATTAGGTAAAGCGGTATGTACAGTACCTGGTGTCTCTGTGAGAATTAGCTGCTGTACCTGTTTGCTAGCATGCTTAATTTTATGGCTCTTAATAAATGCTTTTCAATTTACACGAGACCTTGAATCGTGTATCAGGGAGACTATCATGGTTGCCTAGTGTTTGAGGCAATCATCTAATATTAGGTAAGGATGAATTGAGAGAATTTTCAGTTAGCATTTTGTTCTTAAACTGGTGAACTTGTAGTGGGATATACCTGTGTTGTTACATTGTAGTAACTACTAGCTACATGTGGCTATTGAAATTAGTCAAACAAATAAAATAAGAAATTCAGGTTTGGTTAGTCACATTAACCACATTTTAATAGAGATGTATAGTTAGTGGCCACAGTTGCACAGCTCAGAATTGAACATTTTCATCAGGTTCTATTGAATAAGCACTAAGTTAGATCATAGAAGCAAGGAGTCCTGAAAATCAGGAACTGGGAAGCTATAAGGCAAGTAATAGAAGTATACCAGATAGTGCATTAGGGACCACCCAGATTTGAGAATGCAGATAAGATGATTGACTTTTAAGTCAACATAACATCTTGAGCCATTAAAGAATAGGGGGTGTGTGTGCTTGGTACAAACTAGAAAAGTGATTTAAATTTATGAAGAGAGTACAGATAGCAAATTTATTGGGACCTATTACATAGTGAACAATTCAAGTAGGCACTTAACATGCCCTCATTTCAGCTGTTTAACAAGGCAGTCTATTTTACATATCATGAAAGAGGCTCAGAGACTGTGCAACTTGCCCACGTTTCAAACCATTTATTAGCCAGGCAAGGATTCCAGCTTAAGACTTTATGACTAAAGTGTATCTGTGTTAACAATCACACTAGTTTTCTTTGGTTGGAAAACATTTGGAGACATTGGTCTGAAGGCCAAAATAACTGTAAAATGATTAAGTATATAGAACCAATCACTTTACACTAAACTTTGAAATTGTGGTCTTCGGAGGTATCTTTTCTAGAATTGAATAGAGAAGATATTTCTTTTTATGGTGGAGAGTTTTATCTTAGAGAATATGGTTGCCCTCAAAGCTAACTGGCTGAAGGATAACCAAGTTCAAGAAAGGTTTATATATACTGTTGGGTGGCATTTGCAGAGTGGGATTAATCAGACAGACCTAAACCTGGGAGGCTATTAACGTTTTATCCACTTACTACTTCAGTCTGGTTTGAGGATTAATACTGTATCACGTGGAAAGTTGTAGGAAATAGAGTCTCTGTCGCTACTGAAGACCTGCTATATTAGAACCTTCATTTTTATAAAGGTTCACATACACATTAAAGTTTAAGAAACTGATTTAGATTTTCCACTTTACCATTGTTCACCCAGTTTAACATTCTTTCTGACTTCAAGGAAATCTTTGATTCTAATGTTAATATACAGACCTTACAACTACTAGACAGAAATGCAAAGATTTTTTAAATGACATTATTTGTAAGGTATCAGAAAGATAAACATCTTGCTTTAAAGGCTTACAAAAATGGAATGTTTGTCTTTCTTAAGGTGTAGTAATTTGCTACTGCTGTTGTAACAAATTACCACAAATTAGTTGGTTTGAAACCATACAGGTATTATCGTACAGTTCTGTAGGTCAGAAGTCTGACATAGGGTCTTTCTGTGCTAAATTCAAGATGTTGAAAAAGATGGGTTTTCTTCAGCAGTCTCTAGGGGAAAATCTATTTCCATGTCTTTTCTTCTTTGGGAGACCCCTTACATTCCTTGGCTGATGCTCCCCTTTTTCAAACATCTTGAACATGAGCAAGTCAAGGCCTTATATCACTCCATCCTTCACACATCATAGTGTTACAGGATTTTTTTTCTCTGTTGGTGCCTGCAGTCCTTGGTCACGCCATTTCATAGAATGAAGAGTGAGACTAGACAGAGTGGTGGGCAGCAAAGCAGGGTTTATTGAGCAATAGCAGTCATAGTACAAGCTCCCAAAGAGGGAGGGAACCCAAAGGGGTTGGCACAGGAGTTTTTATGGGCTTGTTGGTGGGCTGTTTCAGTCTGATTAATTCTCCCTGTACCTGTCATCCAAGCAGATTTTTAGGTCACTTGTATCTATCTTACGGGAAAGGGTGGAGGGCTCCTTCCAGAGTGGTGTAAAATCCTTTTAAGAGTGGTTTCCTCTTGGGGGACGGGGGAAGGCTTGTCCCTGCCTGCCTGCATGCCTTCCAGTTATCCTTCATCAGTAGTACCTGTCTTCCCCCCTTTCACTTATAAAGACCTTGTGATTACATGGGGCTCACCTGCATAACCCAGTACAATTGCCTCATTTTAGCACTGATTGATTTGGTGATCTTAACCTCAATACCCTTGAGCTGTGTATCCTAACATTCACAGGCTCTGGGGATTAAGACGTGGACATCTTTTGGAGGGTCATCATTCTGCCTACCAGACTTGGCCATTCATTCCTACATTTATCATCAGTTTCTTTTGGTCTAGGAAAAATTTCCGTTTGCCAGATATAAATTCTTCATCCTTGAATCCATATCCTTTTGTTTTATACTCAGTGGAAATGGAAAGTGACTATTGGTTACTTTCTTATAAAGCAAACATTTTAAAGGTTCATGTATATAAGGGTTGCTGGGTTTGCCTTTTGTAGATTTACTGGTCCTCGTTTGTTTTCAGTTCATGTGACCCCCTTGAACAACTGTACACAAAGGGCATTCTTGGACTCCTGTCTTTCCCCACCATTACCTTCCCTGCTTTTTTGTCTTCCAATTAGAAACTTTGAACATTTACGTTGATAGTTGTCTTTTTTGACTCCAGAATATGAAAGGGTGACTTCTTATGCTAGAAGCATATACTAGAAGAAGAAACAGAAAATAAGAAATCAT
>RCUC01097307.1:0-12965 GCA_003697995.1 Taxidea taxus jeffersonii | reverse complement strand
CAGCTGAAGCACAGAAAAGGCGAGGACTCTCGGTACAAGCCAGGTTGTTCACCCTCTCTAGAGCCTCAGCTTTCTCAGAGGGGGTGGGGGAGGGCCGGAAGGGTCGATGTCCCCTATCAGCTGCTGCCCCAAAGGGCCAAGGCCTTGGTACCAGCAAGAGAGAGAATGGATGGGATGTGCTTTCCTCTCAAGGTCAGAATTGGGCCTGGTGGACCTAATCTGTCCATGAACCAGGGAATCTGATGAAGGCCCTCATCCCTGGCCCACCTCTTTATTCTCTGTTTCCTGTGCCCTCGTATCTAATCCCAGATTCTCTTCCCATGTCTTCCTCTAACTCTCTGCCCTCTGGCAAGTAATTCCTCAATATAACCATATTAGAAACAAGGGGAATGGGGCTTGACTTCTCAATTTCCAATATCCCCACTAGCCATAGGATCCTTTGGGGGTACTGGCTGGGCCTCATACCTCATTTCCCTTACCATCTAACCCTGTACTTGGAACATTCTATATACTGGATGAAGATCCTTTGAACTGATCCCCTCACAGATGATTAACTCCAGCCCTAAAACCAACCTCCCCCAACCCCACCCCCAACCCCCTTTAAGGATTCCCAGCGTTTCCATGGGAAACACCATGAACTAGGTGTTTGGGCAACTTGAAAATTTTATGACAGGTATTTTTTCGGTTTTATCGAGGTATAATTGATAAACTGTAAGATGTCTGTCAATCTGTAAGACAATTTGGCAATCATAAGATATTGAAAGCGTACATCGTGGTGATTTAATGTACACAGACATTGTGAAAAGAGCCCCCTTACTGAGTTCATTAGCAACTACAGCACCTCACATACTTACTTTTTTTTTTCTTCATTTTGGTGAGAATATGTGAGTTCTACTCTTTTAGCAAATTTCAATTATACAGTAAGGATTATCAACTATAGTCACCATGTTATAAATTAGATCCTCAGACTTCACTCATGATACAGTTGAAAGTCTGTAACGTTTATCAATCTCTCCCTATTTCTCCCAAACCCCAGCCCATTCAACCACTTTTCTACTGCTTCTGAGTTGGATTTTTTTTTTAAGAGTCCACATATAAGTGATGCCATGCAGTGTTTGTCTTTCCCTGTCTGGCTTGTTTCGCTTCATGTTATGCCCTCAACATCCTTCCATGTTGTTGCAAATGGCAGGATTTCCTTCCTTCTCAGAGCTGAACAATATTCCTGTGTGAGTGTGTGTGTGTGTGTGTGTGTGTGGCTTCTTTTCATCCACTGACAGACACTTTGGTTGTTCCCATGTCTTGGCTATTGTGAATAATGCTGCAATGAACATGGGAATGCAGGTATCCCTTCAATATCCTGTTTTATCTCCTTTGGATGTATACCCAGAAGTGGGATCGCTGGATCCTAGGATAGTTCTACTTTTAATATTTTGAGGATCCTCCATAGTGTTTTTCCATGGTGGTTGCACCAGTTTGCATTCCCACCCACAGCGCACGATGGCTCCCTTTTTCCACAACCTTGTGCCACAGACACTTCGCTTGAAGACACCACAGAGAGAATGTCACTATTTTAAGAGGCACCTATTTCATTATTAATTTTTCAATGACCATTAAACTCAACCCCCTCTACATGAAGTGACACCTCTTCTGGCACTGTGATCTTTGTCTGCTTAGGTGAAACCTAAATCAAGAGTCAGATGCTTAACTGACTGAGCCACCCAGGTGCCCCAGAAATAATTTAATTCAAGTGAAGAAAAAAATAGTACAGTTTCTTACAACCCTCCTGCCCCTAGTTTGCAAGGGCAGCTGCAATTTTGCAGGGGCCTACCTTGGCCAGGGAGAGAAAGGAACATGGTTTCTTCTTCTGCCCCAGGCCTCCCAAGAATCAGAAACTGGACCAGCTGACTTTGAACTTAGAGACTGAGGGCAAGGGACCACTCGAACCCAGGAGACTATTGTGAGGACTTCAAGTAGAAGGCGACTTTTTGAGAGAGAAGATTGGAGTCTCCCAATGTGACCCTTTAGCTGCAAAGACCAGCTGTGTTTCAAGGGGTAGAACAGGACCCTCTGACTACGAGGAGAAACTCCCCCTTCACTCTGCAGCCAACATGATTTGACAATAAGATGCGCTATGTCGATTAAGGTTCTGGATTCTACCACCATCCGTGTTATAGAGGTACAAAGGGAATTTGGAACAAACTGATACTTAATTTTTCATTCCAAGTTTTTCATTAATAAAAAGATAATAACCAGTTGTCTGGTGGTCTCTGAAATGTCTAAGGAAATTGATGTCAGGATCTCAGGTTACTCAAAGGAAGGCTGAATTACAATCGGAATTATGGACCCTCCAAGAGCCAATGTGGAGACATCGTGTGGGACTGAGCTAATTGCCTATAAATAATAAGAACTGATTAACAGTTCATATTTTAAGTTTTAACTGGCGTTGCTCCAAGTACTTTACATGAATTATAACATTTGCCCTCAAAATAATCCTGTGGAGCAGGTACTGTGATTCTCTCCATTCTACAGCCAGGAAACCAAGGCATGAAGAGGCTCAGCCATCTCCGAGGTACATACCTAGAGAGTGTTAGAGCCAGACAGGAAGCCCTACCATCTGGTTCTATAGCCCATGCTCTGAGCCCTCCATTCTTTTGGCAAAGTAGTCTACAGAATATGCCAATGGATTCACAGCCAGTCAAGTTCATAAACTTGCATACCAACGAGCACATGTATATTGACACTGATCATTTTATCTTTCTAATCTGATTTATCCTCCGCTACAGAGCATTCACAACTACAAGGATTAAAATAACAAGGACAGATTGGGAAACTGACTGAACAATGACCTGCTGTCCTGTATGGGAGATGTAGTCTAAAAATATGTTAAAGAATGTTCCAAACAGTTAGCATGCTGGGCTGAAGGTAGGGCTGGCTTTAAAATAATTCCCCCAGTAAACAATCTGGTGGGAATCCTAATATTTTCTCCTATGCCTCCCTCCTCTGCATGACCTCAGAAATAATTTCCACAGTCAACTCTCCAATGACACGTGCCCGAGAAAACAGGTGTCTCCTCTTTTGCCCAAGATCTCTGCATCTAGAGGCTCACACATGCTAGACCTATTCGGAGCCCAGCCAAAGGCTCCAGTGTTCTCACGTAATGGAGTGGGAGTATGAAGAGACCTAGGTACGGAATCTGAACATGTGTGAAATATAAGAACCTAGTGAATCACAGAGCAGAATCGCCCTCTTTTTAAAGAGAATAAAACTGAAGCCAGATTGGTGAAGTCATTTACTTTAGATCACACAGCTAGTTAATGCCTTAGTCATTTTTGTTTCCCTGGGAAGTTGAGCATAAGAGGTGATCTGTAAATGTTTAATTAATCGTGTGAGTTTAGAGAGGGCATGAAACCTCTCCGCCCTCGGTTTTATCCGCTATGAAATATGAAAGAGAAGACCTCCTCTAGAAGACCTGCAGAATTAGAGTGAGATGAGGTTTGAATAAAAATTACCCTCCCTCCCGCCACAAACCATGACAGCCCTTCCTCCAAATGAAATCAGTAGGAGGAGAGGAAAGAGGCACATTGTCATTCCTCTCCTTCTCCCTCCTCAGGCTTAAAAGATTTTGAATCAGAGGAGCACAGAGACTTTGCCAAGACCAGAGGTTGACTTAAGTTGGGGTAGGACACCAGAGAGTGTTAACATCTGTTAAGGGATGTGGTGGGGTTTTGTTTTTGATGTCTTTCTTTTTTAATCAATTGGATTTTGTTCCTATGACAGGGAGGAAATTAAGTGCGAAATAGTCTTGTTCGATTACAGCACGTTAGAGGTCACCTGGGTCGGCCATTTCATTTTAGACCCAAGAACCTGAACATAAAGATGAAAACTGCCCCAGTCACACAGCTTGTTAGGACCATGTCTCCTGACTCCTGCTCCCATCATGATTTGGCCACCTGTAAGCATGGCTTCCAGGAGGGAGGACATTGGCCTAGGCCTGTTCTGAGCTGCTGGTACCTAGAGCCATTTTATGTTTAGTCACCTCTGGACAAGTGAGGAAGGTCTAGAACAAGGCCCCCTTCCCACCCTTTGCCCATCCTTGCATTTTTTTTCAACAGTTTACCTCAGGGTTTCTGGGGTCCTCCTCATTACAAATCCAATAGCCTTGGCTCTCTCCTCCCTGACTCATAGCAAATGACTGTTTGACCTGTTCATCCTTGTCTAAATGCTCCACCTTGATGTCTGTGATGCTCTACTCTTCCCTGTCTTAGGCATCTCTGACCAATCTTTTCCTGGAATGCTTTCTCCCGCCCATCCCAGATATGGAGAGAGAGCCAATGGCTTTAGTGATAATCCTGAGGCAGAGGCTCCCTTTACCTTTCTTCAAGCTCTGCCCTCTCTTCTGACCTCTGTGAGTTCCACATTAATATACTTTTACAAATCTCACCCCCAAAATCAACAGTCCAAATGAATATGTGGCCTTCCCATTCCCAGCACTCCCTCCCTGACTTCCCATTTCCACACCAGCATCATCTTTCCACAGTGCCTGACCTAGAAACCCCAAGCTCATCTTCACTCCTTCCTCCCTTCTGGCCCCCAGTTCCAGTCAGTTCAAAGTCCTTCCCGTGGGTCTCACCTTTGTCATGTTTTTCAATGGATCCCATTTTCTATTCTTGCTGCCACAATTCTATTTCTGGCATTATAGCCATAATCTTCCTGTAGCCAGACATCCTTCCACTCAATCTATTCTGCAGACTATTCTAGAATTGTCTTCCTAAAACCCAGATATTATCAGGAACTCCACTGCTCAGTAATCATCAATGGCTCCACAGTACTGATCAAAGTCAATCCAAATTCCTGAGCCTTGTTATAGTAGTCAGTGTTCTCCAGAGAAACAGAAACAATAGGATTTAGAGAGAGAGAGAGGATTTATATATATATTTATATTATATGTATAATAGGATATATATTTATATGCATGTATATTTATATAAAATACATACATATATATAGAGAGAGAGATTTATTATAAGAAATTGTTTCACAGGATTATAGATGTGGGCAAGTCTCAAGATCTGTAGGGTGAGTTGGTAAGTCAGTAACCCAGGAGAGCAGATGATTTCATTCCAGTCTGAATCTGAAGGCCTGAGAACCAGTAGCACTGGTGATGTAATTCCCACACAAAGGCCATGAGGCTCAAGACCCAAGAAATGCCAATGTTTCTTTCAGTTCAAGTCCAAAGGTAGGAAAAAAGCCAGTGTTCCAGTTCAAGGGCAGTCAGGCTGGAGGAGATTCCCTCTAATTTGTGGGAAGGTCAGCTTTTGTGTACCACTCAGGCCTTCAACGGTTGGGATAAGGCTCACCCATATTAGGGAGGGCAATCTGCTTTACATAGTCTTCCTATTTAAATTTAAACCCCATCCAAAAACACCCCCACAGAAACACCCACAATAATGTTTGACCAAATATCTGGGCACCTCATGGCCCAGTCAAGTTGACATATAAAATTAACCATCACACTGGTATTATAGACATTTTACAGCATGTCTTCATCAAACTGTGACAAGTTCTAGAACACTCACTGTGTGCTAAGCACTGTGCTAGATGCCTAACACATTAGAGTTCATCCTCAAACAGCATGGCTTGAACTACACAGGTCTACTTATACATGGATTTTCTGTTACAGTACTATAAATGTATTTCTCTTCCTTATGATTTTCCTAATAACATTTTTTCTCTGGTTTACTTTATTATTTATATATTATACATAATTTATATACATTATATGCATACATATATAATAGAGTATATAATGCATATACATATAATATATATAATATATTATGTATGTATATGTATATAATTATGTCTATCATATAATTAATTATAATACTTGTAACATATAGTAATGTATAACATATACATTTTATTATAATTATATATTATTAACCACACCCCACTCTCTCACTGTGACCCTGAAAGGTATTACTATCTTTTTTTAAAATATATTTTTATTTATTTGACAGATAGAGATCACAAGTAGGCAGAGCAGCAGGCAGAAGTGGGGAGGGGAGCAGACTCCCTGCTGAGCAGAGAGCCCGATGTGGGGCTCGATCCCAGGACCCTGAGATCATGACCTGAGCCGAAGGCAGAGGCTTAACCCACTGAGCCACCCAGGTGCCCCGGTATTAATATCTTTACTGTTAAAAATAAGTAAACTGAGGTTCATTAAGTTAGAGACTTGCCCAAATTCACAGTCCTTGTAAGTGATCAATTTCTTGACAACTCCATGCTGGCTCTTAATAACACCACTTATTCTTGGATGCAAATGAGTCATCCTTTGACAAATCTCACCGTGCAGAGCTCTGTATGGTATCGGGAATGGTTACTGGACTAGAACCACAGAAAATGGTCATTGCCCAGGATTGTTAATTGCGGAGGATTCGCTGGACCCAGAGGTCTTCCCGGAGTATAGCATAGCCTGGCCGAGGCATTATCTGTGCGGAAGGATATGCTGTACTGGGATTTCACCTGAATGTTTAGCCATTACTGTAAACTCTGCTTCAGGGTGAGAGTGTAGCTTAAGCCATGTTTCTCTGCAGCAGGCATTCCAGAGCAAACCAGAGATCAGGAGAGTTTCTCTTTGGATTCAGAGACAGAGAAGACAGGCTAGGAGCCCACACATCCATCTGCCCATGCTCCCCCAGTGGGGAGTGCGGGGCTGAGAGAGGCAGCCTCTGCTAGTCTTGATCAAATGTGTCCATATCCCAGGGCCACACTGACTGGGAGGACAGACCAGACTCTCCAAGAACCAAAACCACCCCAAGGCTGCGCGGCAGCCTCATTTGATGGGAGTTCCCATCAGTAGGGCTGGGGAGGGGACTCCCAAAGGCTCCCGGAGCCTCTAATCACGTTCTAGATGCCCTTGGGCAAACTGACAGATACCCCATCCATCAAAACTGCTCACCCAGAGAAAATGATCAAGGACAAGAAGCCCACGGTCAGACCATGTGACAGCAAAATGATTCCAGGTGCAAACGGGCTCGGGCCACACAGGCAGGGTCAGCTCTCAGCACTCACGGGATGAGGCATGGGATGGAGGTTCGAAAGGATTCCCCATCAACACGCACACACACGCACACGCTCTCTCCTGTCATGGTTACCAAGGCAACACAACATGAGTCATCAAATCTCAAGGTGGATTAGCAGAGCAGAAAAAAGGATTTTTTTGTTTGTTTGTTTAAAGCTTTTTCCTTTCTTTCCTCTTAATAGCTTGGTCTGATATTAATATCCAGGTACCTCTCTCACCCTCAGAAATCCTAAAATCAGTGTAGTTGGCTTTTTTAATCTTAGAAAGCAATGAACTTGTCTTATCATATTGGATCGGGGAAGGGGGAGGGGGACCAGAGCTTAGCCATCATGCTACAATAGGCAGATTTGAAATGATTACTGGAACTCAGAGAGTGGTATGAGGGTCAGCACTACTCTCCTGGAAGCCCACCCCTGACAGGTGTCCGGTCTTTGAGGAGCCCACCCCCACCGCAACATCTGAACAAGCAGGCTCTTCCCAAGCCCAAAATGGCCCCTCAGGGTGCAGCATGCTGCAGATTTTCTATTCTGGGCCCTGAAAGTGCTGCATAGCTCATTGGCTGTGCATGCAGAACAGGAAGGTCTTTCTAGGACCACATACCGGAGGACTCTAGTAGCAAGAACAGAGAAAATGAGATGGCAAGTCACGTGGGCAACGCTCAACACTGGGGAATAAGTCCACTTCCCTGTCCTGAGCTTAGAATACTCTCCTTTCAGGACATTCTGTCTGGATCTCATGACACCCTGGAGAGGCAACCAGTGACTGGTTTGGTTGTGGGCCCTTTGCCAAATAGGGAGACCAGTCCAGCTGCTGGATTTGCCTTTCATAATAAGTAGTAGAAGGTAAGACTATAGTTCAAATTGTGATGAATTTCCAGGCCAACACAAGGACCAAAGATGCTGTGCTAGGTGCCGGGAAACTCAACCTATGCCCTCCCTTCCTCCTTAGCTCAAAGATCCCCTAAGCCTTCCACATGGGTCTTCATTCAGGGCCTGAGTGAGTTTTGGTTGAAGCAGAGGTCCTTAAGCTGGTAAAGTTCAGCCCAAGGTAGCTTCTGTCTGATGGCAAGGCAGAAGAAACACAAACAATTCCATTTCGGTTCACCTGTCCCCACCTACAATGTAAACAGCTGCTTTCAAGACTTTTCATCACAGGCTATTGCGAAAATCCCAATAGGAACCAGGAAAAGTACTCTGTGAACAGGATGATTCCTGGTGTGAAATCTGTAGTTACTAGAGCAGCAAAGTATTATTCCCAGAGTGCTGGGATGAGGAACGGGCTTCATCTTAGGGAATATTTTTGAAATACTATTCATTTTCATAATCTTTTTTTTAAAAGATTTTATTTATTTATTCGACAGACACAAGTAGGCAGAGAGGAAGGCAGAGAGAGAAGAGGAATCAGGCTCCTTGCTGAGCAGAGAACCCGATGTGGGGCTCGATCCCAGGACCCTGGGATCATGACCTGAGCCGAAGGCAGAGGCTTTAACCCACTGAGCCACCCAGGCGCCCCTCATTTTCATAATCTTTTATCTCTAGCTTCCAAATGTATCATAGACCAGCAGCTGGGCGCATGTTGACCAAAGCTACCTCTCAGGGTACAAGATGAGGGAAGACAAAAGCTTTGCTTACATTCATGTCTAAGATATCTATAACCCTTGCTTCCAATCACATTCCCGAGCAATCCAGACCAGAGTGGGGGGCTCAGTAATGTTTCTCACTGGCTTCCCCTGCCCCGTTCACCAGCTGTGCCTTAGATCTCTTTTCGACCCACTGGCGCAGTAGTGACAGCTCAGCCCTTGGGCTGTTCTGTGAAGCTGGACCCAAGCTAGGCTAACATACTTGGCATTACCCATGGGTAATTCACAGGTAGCATCTGGAAGACTTCGAAAGGAATTTTTAGAGATCATCCCATCACCCTATTTTAGATGAAGAAAACAAGACTTTGAGAGGTACAGTGGCTTGCCCGAGGTCAGACAATATCCATCCTGGTGGCAAGATCCTAGAAGTCGAGCCTCCTGCCTTCAAATCCACAGTTAGTGCTCTAATTTAGAGAGGTCTGAAGGGGAAGAGAAGGGTCCCTCAAATCCTCTTCTGATAGAAACATTGTCTTCTCTACCTAGTTATCATTAACAACAAAAACAAAGATACATCAGGGATGGAAAGGCAATATTTTTTTTTAAGATTTTATTTATTTATTTGTCAGAGAGAGAGAGCACAGGCAGACAGAGTGGCAGGCAGAGGCAGAGGGAGAAGCAGGCTCCCTGCCGAGCAAGGAGCCCGATGTGGGACTCGATCCCAGGACGCTGGGATCATGACCTGAGCCGAAGGCAGCTGCTTAACCAACTGAGCCACCCAGGCGTCCCTGGAAAGGCAATATTTTAAACCAACAAAATTTTAGTATAAATTAACAGATCTTATCTATTGATTCAATCAACTCTGTGAATGGAGGCCTTTGTGAATGGGAGGGCCCAGTGTCCAAGATAGGGACGAAAAAAGAAAGGGCAAAGAACCCTGAAAATAAATGTCACTTATAGCTAGCCCCCCAATTTTGAGTAAAGGGAGGGGTGGGAAACGTCTAGAACCCATGGCTTGATTGCGTGCTTGGATGCAGCTACTCAGGATTGAGGACATTTCATGACATTCTCCATCTTGCCTGCAGTTGGCCAGTGTGACCTTGGCTAAGCCTCCAGAAGTGTGAGCTCCAGAGCCTCTGGTCTGCTGAAAAGCTCTGTCCCATGCCCAAAGAGGGAAATTAGCTGACCTTCGCGTTTTGAAATTACCTGCTGCTGCTCTTGGCTCAGTGCTGTTTCCCCTGCACTGCCTCCCAGCATCCTGACATTTCCATTCACAGTCGCTCTCACCAGGCTCATTTCCTGACTCTTTGAAAAGGTCTCTCTGACCACCTCTGAATCAAAAACGAAAATGCTAAATTATACTTATCTTAACATGGTGACAATCTCGACTAATCTGAGCCCAATCATCTGAAGGCTTGAATAGGTGGATTTTCGTGGGCTGTTATCACATTCAATCTTCCAAAGGGGAATCATTCCATCTTCTGGAACCATTTGCAGCTATTTTGCTCTGCAAAAATCCCACAAACTCACAAAGCAATGTCAACAGTACTTTCTTATCCCTGGCCACCCATGTCAGAATCATAGCTGAGGTGCTACCACTAACTTTTTGAACTTATTGGCAATGCCCTTGACATTGGTGCACCTGGAATAATCCCAACAAGGAGGTTCCCTGGTTGGGAAACTTGCTTCTCAGTGCAGTGGGTGTGATTTCCTTTCCCTGCCTTTCTCTCTAAACTTCCCGATCCAGATCTCCAAATGTGATGTCAGAATCTATACTTGGGACAGATAAAATATAAAATAAATAAATAATAAATAAATAAATAAATAAATAAATAATAAATAAATAAAAATATTTTATTTATGTATTTGACAGAGAGAGAGAGAGAGAGATCACAAGCATGCAGAGAGAGAGAGGGGAGGAAGCAGGCTCCCCGCTCAGCAGAGAGCCCGACATGGGGTTCAATCCCGGGACCCTGAGATCATGACCTGAGCCGAAGGCAGAGGCTTAACCCACTGAGCCACCCAGGTGCCCCTGGGACAGATATTCTTAACCTTGCAGCAGGCCCTAACCCAAATGGTTCATTCTGCCTTCCATGACTCATCTCACTTTGGTGGATTCTTATAACTTGCAATCGGTTTTCTCCTCTACATGGAACCTGAAAGAGCCTTTTCTCCTCCTGAAGCTGCTTTTGGGCCGTTTCTGGAACTATCTCTTTCTTTTTCAACTCTGCCCATCAGCTAAGTGATTCCTCCCCAAACTGCAGTTTGGCAAGAGGCTCCTCTTTGAACACCTCCCTCTCAAAGCCAAAGTGGAAGGAAGGGATGTTGACACATTCTTGGGGATCTGGAGAGCGGAGAGGAGCCTCCAGTGCTTGGCAGAGCCTATGAGGAAGGGTTGACGAGAGCTCAGTTGGCTCCTGAAGGAAGGCAGGCTGTGGCACTGGGTACTGGGTTGAGAATAAGTTTACATGCTGGCTGGCATTACAGGTTGCACTCTGCTACTCAGCATCTGCTTCTAGAAAACTCTCTGGCAGCCAGGATTTATAGATACCTGCAAGCTGCATCCCAGAAAGAATGCCCTGTACTGATAGCAGACCGTGCAAATGTAGTTTTATGAATTATCTATGATTTTTAAAAGCTATCATAAATTCAACTTTTGAGCAAATAGAAGGCAACAGAGCACAGAGTACAATGGGCAGGCCTCAGAGTCAGGCTAAACAGGACTCGAATTCTGGCTCAGACACTTAACAAATACTTGTGTGGCCTTGGACAAATTATTTTAATTCTGTAAAATCTCAATTTCCTCATCAGGAAAATGTGAATAAAAATAATAAGTATTTTACACAGTTGCATAGGTTACTTAAAAGTGAAAAGCAACAACAAAGCTTTAGTTAACATCAGAAGAGAATTTATTTTGTGCCAGGCTCTTCTCTCAGGCACTTTACATCCAGTCAATCATTTTGTCCTTCTCCTTACCCTATGAGGTTACTATTAATTATTATTAATATTAGCACTCTTATTATTCTCATCTTACAGCTGAGGAAACCGAGCTGCCAAGAGATGAAGTAACTTAACCTACCCAGTGTCCAGCAATAGCCTCAGGCAGGGGTGGGGGAACAGCAGAAACCTACTGGCTCCAGGCCTTAGACCCTCCCGAACTTGAACTTAGACACTGGGACCAGCAGGGGCCCTTAGTCTTCATTTCTTTCCACCTCTTAATTTAAAACCCTTGCTGGGGTAGACCAGATGTGCGAGTTGCTCAGAGACTTGTGCCTACAAAGTCATCCCAGAGCCCAGGGCCAGGTCCAGATTCAAGAGGGTGTCCTACCATGCAGGTCCAGCCTGCTGGCCGGATGGTAACTCTTTCATACAGCAACATGATTTTAGATGACTCAAATTTGTGTGTAGAGATGAGGCCCTGCAGAAATGTTTGGCCAGGACCACACAGCTTTGTGGGGCCTTGCCAGGTCCCACTCCTAAGAAGCAGCGGGTCTGGGCCGGGAAATGCCGGCCATCTGCCTCCAACCCCTGGCTCTGCAGGTGCAGGACCGACTCACAGCAAATACGCAACACAGTGGAGTTTTTCTTAGATTTGAAATGCCTTGAGGAATTTGAGCTCAAAGGAATCCCCTGGTAAAGCAAATTTGTAGAATTAATGTGGTTTTTGCCTCTGTTCTTAAGTCTTAATTCAAGCTTTATAAAAGGAAGCCCACTTGTAAATAATTAGGGATGAGAGCTGATGACTGAGCCAGAGGTTTTCCTTCCCAGGCTTTCAGAGACAGAAGAAAGGCAGGATGATGAAGAATAAGTCTGGTCTTTGCCTGCGTTCCTGGTAGAGAACTTCCCTATGGGACAAGTGTCTGTTGTCCACGGCGGGCCTCTGGGACCACCCTGGGGCTTATGCTAACGAGATGACTTCTGGTGAGCTCCTAGCTAGTTTCAGGACCACATCTGGCCATGCCAGAAAGACACCCCTTCTCCCCCTGCCCCGCCCTATGTGATTTGAGCATTGGGACAGGGGGTGGAGGAGAACCCGGAGCCTGACTTCAGTCACAAGACCAGTGATTGGGTCAATTGTACCTACATAATAAAACCCCTGTAAAAATTCTGGACACAAAGGTTCTGCTTTCCCTGTTGCTGATTATATATGGATGCATCCAGCAGAGGCTGCATCCTGATAGACCTCTGATGCCTCATGTCTGGAAGCCCTCCAGACTTTATCATAGGCATCTCTTCATTTGGCTGTTCTTACTTTGTAGAATCAAACTATAATTAGACCGGCACTTTCCTGCCAGTGTCATAAGG
>RCUC01097302.1:0-15399 GCA_003697995.1 Taxidea taxus jeffersonii | reverse complement strand
CGCAGAGCTAGAGCCCACGCCTAGCCCACACCCAGCTCTGTTTTCTCCATTCCATTGCTGTGCAGAGCTGAAAGTCAGTGCTAAGATCAAGAAACCGGTGAACAAGTGTGTTAGGAAGTCTGCCCTATCTGGGACCCTGAGAGGTACCCAAAGCCACTTGCATAGGATTCCATCCCAGCCCTCAAGGAATCAGTAGGAGTTAAGTAGCATTTGAAAAGCTAAATAAAAAGACAAGGCACTAAGGTCTCTGTGCAGGCAGGGATGACTAATTGTTAGATGAACTGTGCTCATCCAAGTGCCAGCCACGGTGTGGAGGAAGGCGGGAGGGACAGTCAGGCCTGGAGCGGCCTGGGGGGGTTTCAGGGAGAGTGGTTAACCCTGAACTTGGCCCAGAAGACTGGGTCCAATGCGGATGGCTTGGTGCAGATCCGAGAGTCACAGAGATAATACGAGCAAATACTTGATCAAATACGAGATCATGAACAGAGTACTGCCCTGGAGCCCAGATTTTTCTCCACCTCTGAGAAGAATAGGGGATTTTTGGTCAAATCAGCAGCTCCTTTTGCCCCACGTGTGTTTCTCCAGCTATAAAATGAAAATCTGACTTACCATTTCCACCGGCCCCCTCCAGAGACACTGAAGGGGTTAAAGGGCTCCACGTTAAGCTTTGCGGGAGGGGGTGGTGGTGGTCTCTAAAGCAGGTATACAATTCCAAACTGTAATCACTACTATTGATTTTGCTGTTGATTTTTATTGGCATTATTGTGAAATGGCCCCTTGAGAAGCCTAACTGTTAGTGCAGTTGCAGCTTGCACAATTAGCTGTCTGCATTGTGCCCCACATGACCGGAAAAGGCAGGCAGAACCCTGGCCCCTCGAAGTTTCCTCCAACTCCAGCTGTTCCAGAAGATTCCTGCAGCAGGAGCCTACTTCCCATCTTCCCCTGACGGGAACTGGCCCTTCAATAGCTTTTTTTTTTTTCCTCCCCAGCATAGACACTGTTTTAAAAAATGAGTTGATATTCAGAGATCAGAAAATTTCAGATAAGAGTCTAGATTTCTGGCTTCCCTTCCACAGAACGGACGACAGTGGGCCTCATTTTAGCAGCTGTCACAGTGAGAAAGAACCAGTCTGCTCAGTGTACGCTCACACCTTGACTAGCTCCCCGTGGCCTTTGTCACCATGGGCACCTGGACCTCTTGGCTACATGTGTCAGTGTCCCATCCAAAGCACGGGTGGGTCTAGGGTGAGTTGCCTGTGGGGCCACACGAGGTGAGGAAGTGGCCGGAGCCAGATAAAAGCAAACTGTGTTGGCGGTACCGGAGACCGAGTCAAAGAGAGAAAGGAGGGGTTTGGATTCACAGCCTGAGGCCCAAGCCCAGAGTCAGAAAGTCAGTCTGAGGCCCCTCTGGTTGATGATCGGGGGCAGGCTCCATGAGCCCCAAGTGTCATGCCCTTTAATGACGTGGTTTATGTTGATTAGATAGTTCGTACTTGCACATGATAAATACTGGGAAATCGCATGTGGAAGTGACCTTGAATGCGTTTGTACCCACACCCACACCCAAGGCCACCCCCCCCCCCCCCCCCCGCCACCAACAATTCTAATGTGAGCATTGGGGTAGATATGGGTGGACGGCACTGAAAGCTCCTGGGACTTCCAACAGAAGATGTGTGGCCAGGGTTCAAAAGGAGCCTCTAGGTGAGCTGCTCTTTGTGATACTCGTTTTCCACGCAGGGATCTCAATCTGACCTCCAAAATTGATCACACTCTAAAGTAACTCAGTTCCTTTTGCATAAAACCCCCTTATTTTGTGGCTGCTTCCTTCCTCTTTCAGTTCCATAGGATGGTGTCTGTGTGGGGGAAGGTGACCTCCTGTGTCACATGGCTGGGAGGTTTCTCTTTGACTCCTCAGATGACATCATGGGTCCTCCCAGTCACTTGCCGCTCAAGCTGGTCCCGGGTGGAACATGATCTGATGTGTCTGACGGCCTCCATGACCTTGCCCCAGCCTGCGTCACCCGAGCGATACGTCCTTCAGTCATGCTCCTCTGGGCCAGGTGATCAACGCACATGACTCTGAACTGCTCCCATCACAGAGACCTCACAGCAGTCCCGCTGGCCTTGGTGTGCCCCCCTCAGGGCCTGTGCCAATTTGACCTCCCCCTGAGAAATTGAGTGTAGCTCGCCGAACCATAATAGGACATGGCATGTTGGATTGTCACTGTACTTTATTGGACACTCGCAGGATGACCTTCTCTGAGTTCTAACCAAATGGAAACAAGTCCATCCTGTGCTCAGTTTTCCCCATGATCTGCACAGCCTCCCTCTAGTTTCCCAGCTCCTGCTTCTCCTGCCTTTTGGTCCGTTTCTTCTCCCAGAATATCTGTGGCTGTCAGAGGCAAATTTATATATACTCCCCTCCATGTCTGCCTGGGATTTCCCTCTCCTTTCCTGACTCCAGCTTAGTTGATGGGAATCTCACACTTAAGGGGTATGAACTCAGGAAGAATTCATCTTGTCCTTATTACAAATTAATTTTCGCTAGTTCTTCTTCTCTTTTCAAATATTCTTGGCTGTTCTTACCCACTTAACTCTTTCAGATGAAAGAGCTGGAAGATTAACAATCATGGGGAAAAGTTTCCTATATTAGATCTGGAACACTTTGTGGGCAAAGAGGTCTCTGCAAGGGTCCCAACTTTATAAGACAAACTCCCCTGAAGCAGTATTGAGGACATTCATAAAAATTCCTCAAAGGCTGTAGCCACTATAATAGGATTTAATATTTGGATTAGAACAAGAGGACACATAATTTATTGGGAGCTGTTCACAGGTATTAGACTCTCCTTGTGGATGGAAGGGATCTCCTTCATCTGCTGGAAATTGGTTGTGGCCATTAAGATTGGCTTTGGCCGGTGCAATGTGAGGGCCAATTCTGGCCAGCCCATAGGATCCCGTTGGAGCTTCACCATGGCCTTGGGGTCCTCTGCCAGGATCCAGGGCAATGTTCTGGGTTGTGGCTGCTCCATCAACTGAAGTCCTGGATTGAGAACATCCGTCGTTGAACCCTCATACAACCATGAGTGCATGTGTGCCATGAATGAGAAATAAATCTATGTGGTTTTAAGCTTCTGTGATTTGGGGTAGCTCATCGTCATCCTGTTGTAACCATCCCAGATACGCTGAGTACCATGAAGAATTTGGCTTTGTGTGTAGGCAGCCTGGAGGCAGCCCCCACCTCCCACCCAACTCAAGCACGTGCTTTCCTTGCTCTCTCTCCCTCCCTTTTAATCATTTCATTTTTGACGAATGATGAATTCATCCTTTTACAAAACTGAATATAAGTCTAAAACCATTCTTATGTGTTGGAGAAATGGTCTCAAACAAGGACCGGGAGGAAATGAACAACTTCAAGCGACAAAAGAGGCGGAGGTTGGTGGGCTCTATGTTCCAGCTTGCTGCTCGCCATCATGCTTGCTAACAAACATGCATGCTCTGTGCTCTGTGCACGGACATCTGCTGCCTTGAACAGCACCTCTTGACATCCTGCCCCTGCCTCCCTGCTTCTCATCCTGCCCTCTCCCTTCTCAGATCCCCACAGAGGGATGTAGATGAGACCTGAGGGGTGCTAATGGCTGCATTTGTGGGATATGGAATTTATAGAGCTAGCTGGTCCTGAGCAATCAGCCTTCAGTTCCTTCTCATCTGGGCCTCATGTGGCTTGTCTAGCCAAGAGGTACATAGGAATTTGAAGCTGCTGCTTCCGAACCATCACAGAGCCTGTGATTTCTTTAAACCAAGTACCCAAGCAAAGCTACTCATCTTTCAGGTTAAAAAGTCCCTACCTGAAATGTTACAGCATTGAAATGCCTTTCATTATCCCAGATTACTAACCCCTTCCTCCAGGGTCTCACCCATCTGTCTCAGTCTGTAGAAAGAGGACGCCTGCTACCTTGGCCCACTTTTCTGGTTTTTAATGGGTTTACCTTTTTGCCACTTTATTTACTCCATACTGACTTAAAAGAGGACCCAAGGAGGACTAGCAAGATGTGTTTATGTTTCAAGATAAGAAATAAAATGCATAGAGGTTACAACATATCCCAGAACCGGAATGAAATAGGGATAGCTTGAAATCTTTTCCTACTGCCAACTGTAGACTAAAATCCAATTTTTCTTAAAAGGTCATTAACGTTTCACCGGGTCCACAGGGTTAAACCAAATCAGCTCAGGAAAAGAACAATGGTTTCTTAGAGTGAGATAGATGACTTCCTCTCCCCCACCCCGCCAAGACTCCTTATACCAAGGAGCCCATATGAAGTAAGAAAATCCTCTCTGTAAACATGTGACAGATTTCACAGAGTTGTCACTTAGACTATCCCTGGGTATGGGATGATGACATTGTATTGGATTTCACTTGGCAGAACAACCCACGGGTGGTGGGGTGGAACGGAGTCATGGAATTAGGTAACCTGGAAGTCTGCTCATGAATCAGCCGACTGATCCAAGGACCAGTGTTAAACGATCTATAAGGGGAAGACCAGTCCTCCACGACTGCTGTTTATCAGGTTAAGCCGAAAGACGGGGAGGGCAGCAATGAACTAGAGAGTATCTCCTTCACCAAAGGGATGTTCCCTGTGGGCTACTTAAGCGCAGAGCTGTCACTCTTTAAGTGAGATCAGCCAGTCTGCTTCATGCAAATACATTGGAGTAGCATCACAGAACGGTTCAAGAAGCAGAGGTGCTCTTCAAGCTGGGGGCCACATGTGTAAATTAGCACAACATTGTCCGTAGGCAGATTAGTAACAGACAAATAGCAGTTCCATCCAGCAGTTTTATTCCTAGATTCCACCTAGGGAATTATCTCAGGATGTGTGCAAATATGGTATTCGTCCTATCACTGTGTGTGTTAACGAGAAAAGAATGAGAGAACTCTATGTGTCCAACTCTTAACTTGTGCCACTGGCATGTCATAGAATATTATCCCACTATTTAAAATGATGCCTCCAGTGAATATTTATGGACATGGTCTGTGTATAGTATACTTGGGTAAATTTTATATGAAGTGGTTTACTAAAGAGTATGTGGTGCAGTCTCTTTTTTATGAAAATTGACACTGATGTGCTATGTGCATGTGTAATAGCTATTTTCAATATGAAACAACTTTTTCTCTCCACATACTTCTTTCCACTAAGCCCTTTGGGCTTCCATTTCCTTTCCCCTTAAAAACAGACGATTTCATCCGTTTCCAGTCACTTTGAGTTATTACAAGTACTCTCTGGTTTAAATTTTCAGTCTCAAACCCAGCTCTGATGTCATCGCCCAGGTCCTGGGTATCAGCAAGAGGAACGTGGAAGGTGGAAGGAGAGCCCGCTCTGCTCCTCTCGGAGAAATGTCTTCTCCTTCGTGGCTGTGGGCAGTACCCTACTGGTCTCTGCGGCTTTGGTTTACAGCAGCTGGCAGCACTGCCCTCGGGGAGGTGGCCATCCAAATGCAGACTCTTCCAGAACTCCCAAAGAAGCCTCATGAAGCCTCCCAGCTTTATGCTTCCCTGCTGTGCCAGATCATGTGTCTACTCTTGGCCAGTTTCCGCCACACACAGTCCCACTCATTTTTCTCCTGGGATTCCCTTGCTAAAGTGGGCAGCAGGGTGAGATGGGCTGGACCTAGGTACCTCCTGTGGCTTCCACTTGTCCATGCAGGCAACATGTGCCCCTAGGCACTGCTCCACTCACATCCCCTCTTACCACCCTGCCCTCTGTCTTATGGCCATTTCCTTTGCTAATCAGACAGTTATTTAAGCAAGTCTACCCCCTAAGGAGACATCCAACTGGACAGTGTTTGCCAGTCACCTGTTGTTGCAGGTTACCCATGGATTTTATAAAATGGATTTTATAAACCGTTGTTGCAGGTTACCCAGACTGCTTTGGTGATTCCCTGATTTTGTCCTCACTTGCCTTTGAAGAGGGAAGAGCACAGACACCTTCATTAGAGGAAAAGGTGAAAAATTTTATTCTTACCTTAAATCTAAACACTCTACAGGGCCAATGACTTCCTTACACAGACTCTAGAGGAGGGACTGTTGGGATGTTGGTTGGCTTTGGAGGGACTGATTTTGTCATCCCTTACTAAGCCCTGGGATAACATGTCTAGTCCCATGGCTGGCTCTTTATCTTAGGTGGGGACCTTAGCCTCCCTTGATTTCAGCTTTGGAGCTTTAGGTAAATTTGAAGGATGATGGAAAAAGTCCTAATCAATGTATTTTAAAAATAAGTACATGCCCAGAAGAAATTCAGAAAGGTTATACATCAGCGTTAACAATGTTTAGAGAGTAAAATTATGGTCTTTATTCTTTCAGCCTTCTTCTTGTTTGTAGGTTCTAGTTTTTCTACCCAAAGCCTGCTTTGCATTTATAATGAATGGGATAAGTAAACAGCATTTTTATTTAAAAAAATCAAATGTTTGTCCAATTGGTAAATGGATAAACACACACATGGTATATCCATGCATTGCAATAGTACCCAGGAATAAAATGGAACAAACCACTCATACCAAACAGCATGGATGAATCAAAAAATTATTATGCTGACCAAAAGAAATCTGACACTGAAGAACACACATATAATTTTATTTATTTGAGGTTCTAGAATATATAAAGCTCATCTAAAGTGATGGAAATAAAAAGCAGTGATCACACAGATTGAAAGGTGGGGAAGACTGCATGTGGGCACAAGGACATTTTCTGAGTTTATGGAAATGTCTTGTGTCTTTATTATGGTGTGGTTAAATTGGAATAGACATCTGTTTAAACACCCTAACTTGTACACTTAATGTAGGTGCATTTTATTTTAAGTAAATTATACCTAAATAAAGTTGATGGTTAGAAAAAGGTTTTTGTTTGTCTTTATCAGTGAGCTATGAGAGCTAAAACTGTAAAACTCTTTAGAAGAAAACACAGGGATAAATCTTCATGAACTTAGATTTGGCAACGTTTTCTTAGCTCTGACACCAAAAGCATAAGCAATGAAAGAAAAATAGATAAGTGGATTTTATAAAAATTAAAAATTTTGTTCATCAAAACATGCCATAAAGAGAGTGAAAAGACAGCCCACAGAGACCCTAAGAAAATATCTGCAAATCATATATTTGACATGGGTCTATTATGTAGAATATATAAAGAGTATTTACAGCTTAAACATCTAAACTAAAAAAAAAAAAATGGTCAAAGTACAAGAGTTGGCAGTTAGACATGAGCAGGAGGGGAGAAAGGAGGATACCAGATGGGAACATGCCAAGGACCACCAGTCTCTGCCCAGGGACCTCCAATCTCCCTTAGAACAACCCCTTTTAGCAATGTTTATTCTTCCGATCCAAGAGCATGGGATGGTCTTCCATCTTTTTGTGTCTTCTTCGATTTCTTTCATAAGTGTTCTGTAGTTCCTTGAGTACAGATCCTTAACCTCTTTGGTTAGGTTTATTCTCAGGTATGCTATGGTTCTTGGTGCTATAGTAAATGGAATCGATTCTCTAATTTCCCTTTCTGTGTTTTCATTGTTAAGTGTATAAGAAAGCAACTGATCTGTACATTGACTTTGTATCCTGCCACATTACTGAATTGCTGTATGAGTTCTAGTAGTTTGGGGGTGGAGTCTTTTGGGTTTTCCATATAAAGTATCATGTCATCTGTGAAGAGAGTGAGTTTGACTTCTTCATTGCCAATTTGGATACTTTTTATTTCTCTTTGTTGTCTGATTATTGTTGCTAGGACTTCTAATACTATGTTGAACAAGAGTGGTGAGAGTGGGCATCCTTGTCACGTTCCTGATCTCAAAGGGCAGGTTCTGAGCTTTTTCCCATTGAGGATGATATTTGCTGTTTTTTATAGATAGATTTTATGAAGTTCAGGAATGTTCTCTCTATCCCTATACTTTGAAGCGTTTTAATCAGGAATGGATGCTGGATTTTGTCAAATGCTTTTTCTGCATCAATTGAGAGGACCAGGTGGTTCTTCTCTCTTCTCTTATTGATTTGTTCTATCACATTGATTGATTTGCAAATCTTGAACCATCCTTGCAAACCCAGGATGAATCCCACCTGGTCGTGGTGGATAATCTTTTTAATGTGCTGTTGGATCCTATTTGCTAGGATCTTGTTGAGAATCTTAGCATCCATATTCATCAGTGATACTGGTCTGAAATTCTCCTTTTTGGTGGGGTCTTTGCCTGGTTTGGGGAAGAATAAACATTGTTAAAATGTCTGTACTGCCTAGAGCAATCTATACTTTTAATGCCATTCCAATCAAAATTCCACCGCTATTTTTCAAAGAGCTGGAGCAAATAATCCTAAAATTTGTATGGAATCAGAAGAGACCCCAAATTGCCAAGGAAATGCTGAAAAAGAAAACCAAAACTGGCGGCATCGCTTTACCTGATTTCAAACCTTACTACAAAGCTGTGATCACCAAGACAGCATGGTACTGGCATAAAAACAGACACATAGGCCAGTGGAACAGAGTAGAGAGCCCAGATATGGACCCTCAATTCTATGGTCAAATAATCTTCGACAAAGCAGGAAAAAATATACAGTGGAAAAAAGACAGTCTTTTCAATAAATGGTGCTAGGAAAATTGGACAGCTATATGTAGAAGAATAAAACTCGACCATTCTCTTACACCGTACACAAAGATAAACTTGAAATGGATAAAAGACCTCAAATGAGGCAGAAATCTATCAAGATCCTAGAGGAAAACATAGGCAGTAACCTCTTTGATATCAGCCACAGCAACTTCTTTCAAGACATGTCTCAAAGGCAAAGGAAACAAAAGCAAAAATGAACTTTTGGGACTTCATCAAGATCAAAAGCTTCTGTACAGCAAAGGGAACAGTCAACAAAACAAAGAGGCAACCCGTGGAATGGGAGAAGATATTTGTAAATGACAGTACAGACAAAAGGCTGATATCCAGGATCTATAAAGAACTTCTCAAATTCAACACACACAAAACAGATAATCATGTCAAAAAATGGGCAGAAGACATGAACAGACACTTCTCCAATGAAGACAAACAAATGGCTATTAGACACATGAAAAAATGTTCATCATCACTAGCAATCAGGGGGATTCAAATCAAAACCACATTGAGATACCACCTTACACCAGTTAGAATGGCCAAAATTAACAAGGCAGTAAACAACATGTGTTGGAGAGGATGTGGAGAAAGGGGAACCCTCTTACACTCTTGGTGGGAATGCAAGTTGGTGCAACTTCTTTGGAAAACAGTGTAGAGATTCCTTAATAAATTAAAAATAGAGCTTCCCTGTGACCCTGCAATAGCACTACTAGGTATTTACCCCAAAGATACAGATGTAGTGAAAAGAAGGTCAATCTGCACCCCAATGTTCATAGTAGGAATGGCCACGGTCACCAAACTGTGGAAAGAACCAAGATGCCTTCAATGGATGTATGGATAAGGAAGATGTGGTCCGTATACACTATGGAGTATTATGCCTTCATTAGAAAGGATGAATACCCAACTTTTGTATCAGCATGGATGGGACTGGAAGAGATTATGCTGAGTGAAATAAGTCAAGCAGAGAGAGTAAATTATCATATGGTTTCACTTATTTGTGGAGCATAACAAATAACATGGAGGACATGGGGAGATGGAGAGGAGAAGGGAGTTGAGGGAAATTGGAGGGGGGAGATGAACCATTAGAGACTATGGACTCTGAAAAACAATCTGAGGGTTTTGAAGGGACGGGGGGTGGGAGGTTGGGGGAGCCAGGTGATGGGTTTTATGGAGGGCACATATTACATGGAGCACTGAGTATGGTGCATAAACAATGAATTCTGTTACACTGAAAAGAAATTAAAGAAATAATATATATATATATATAGAAAAAAAAAAGAACAACCCCCTTTGTGGTTTAGCACAGTCTGATAAGTAAAATATACAGGCTGCATGGGCTTTTCCAACTTTGGAGTATGCGCATTTAAGGAAAACCTTGTTAATTAGTAACCTCAAGACTGTTATAATGTCATTATAATGTCATTTGCATTGCAGTTTTTGGCCCTTCTCTATGGGTTTTGTTTAGGTGCTCATGGGAATATGGCAGAAACGAACCTGTGCTAAAGGTTGGGGGAGTGGAACCAGGGCAGATTCAGAGCATGATGCGATAACTCTCTTTGCTGCTTTAACTCTCTTTTGAATTCTTTTCTTCTGGAAGACAAGAATCAAGCATTTTTACAATCTACTACCCGGTAACAAAAGGACTTGAATAGACAATTCTCCAAAGAAGATATCCAAGTGACCCATAACCACATGAAAAAGCTCAATATCACTAGTCATTAGAGAAATGCAAAGCAAAACCACAATAAGATGCTACTTCATAGCCAGTAGGATGTCTATAATTAAACAAACAAGCAAACAAACAAAGAAAAAGGAAACAAGTGTTGGCTGGAACGTGGAAGATTAGAACCCATTGACATTGCTGGTCGAAATGTAAAATGATGAAGCCACGGTGGAAAACAATTTGATAATTCTCAAAAGGGTAATTATAAAATTATTTTATATAGCTCAATAATTCTACTCCTGGTATATACACAACAGAATTGAGAGTAGGTATTCAAACTAGAACTCATACACAAATGTTCACGGCAGGACTATTTGCAACAGCCAAGTGGTGGAAGTAATCCAAATGTCCATCATCAGATGAGTAAATAACTAAGATACAGTATTGGTGCACAATGGAAGGTTACATAACCCTAAATGGGAATAAAGTACTTATACATGCTAAAATAAGAATGAACCTTGAAGGCATTACACTCAGCAAAGGAAGCCAGACACAAAAAGCCACACATTACATGATTCCGTTCCTATGAACCATCCAGAATATACAAGTCCATACAGACAGAACACAGACTGGTGGTCACTAGGGGCTGGCAGGAAGGAAGACTGGGGAGTCACTGCTTAATGGGTGTGAGGCTTCCTTCGGAGATGATGAAAGTGTTCTGGTAACGTGATGATTGCATAACTTTGTGAATGTACTGCATGACACTGAATTATGTACTCCAATACAGTTGAAAGGATGAATTTCAATATCGTGTATTTTACCACAATTAAAAAGAACAGTGAGCCAAATACTATGGTAGGACAATTACACATATTTCCCACTCTTCCTGTTATCAGATGAGGGAATTTCCTGAGTTGTGGTCCTGCCCTCTCAGTCTTGGTTCAGTCGTTTCCTCCTTCTCCTTTTGGGATTGACCTGCCCTAAGGGAAATGTTCATCAGGGTGGCTCCAATGGTGGAGATTCACTCTTGCCTGGTCTGGCCCATGATTGGCTAGGTTGGCCTCATTCAGGAAAAATGTTTTAGCAAGAGACCCCATGTCTATATCTCAAACACATCATCCAGACTAACTTATAAATTAAAAAGCTGCCATTTTGGTCTCATATACTTCTTCATCTATCTCACTGGATATAAAATTTTAAGTTTAAGTTCGGTGGGAAGAGGGACACCTCCCTCCAAATTCCTTCCCCCCAAAACCTCTAACAGACCCCTAGTTCCAAACCATTGTGCATGGCCACAATTAACCTCTAAACTGCTTAAAATGCACAAACATTCACCTTAACCATTTAAAAAAAACCAAGCCAAAAAAATATCAAAGAACATTTATCTTTGAGCAATGAAACTTTTTGATGTGGCCTCCAAGCTAAACTTGTAAATTGTACTTTATATAATCAAATAGGTTGGATGACTCCGTGTGATTTATTCATTATAAGCTAGCTAAAATTAGAGAAACATTTAGAAAAAAAAATTTCAGCCTCTTGCTCATTGCCTGCGTTTCTTCATTCCTCTCTCCACTTTCTCCTCTACTGTGTGTCGCCCTTATTTGGAGAGTATAACTTACAGGAAGTAGTATAGGACCGTGAAAGCAAAACACCATTTAGAACTGAAAGTAAGTTTTTAATAAATCAGTAAGTATGATATCACCATACTTATATACTCTTAAAATTTTAAAAACTTACTGGAATCTCCCAAAGTACTTCAAAGCAAAAAACTAAAATAAAAATGAAAACTCCACAACAACATTTTTATAAAACTGATTGGATGCTTAAAAAATTCTTAGTTGCATGCCAAAGAGAAAACTTGGAAAGAAGCCATATGATGGATGTAAAGAAGGGTTGAGGGCTTGAAGAAATGGAATGATAACAAGGTTTTAAAGAAGGAAAGTCTGACTAGCAAAAAAATAAATGTCTTTAAATGTTTAAAAGGCTTTTACTGAGGGAATAATGTGTAGTGGTCTTTGTTTCTCTGGTCATTATAATTAAATTTTCTTCTAGAAAAGAAATGGCTTCCTGATGCATTCAAATAAGAATGAGCTCTCAACAGAGGCTGGAGAGTTCAAATACAGATGGTTTTTGCTAGAGGAGCATTCTCACTCTGATGGCTTAGTGCAGACTTGGGGAAGGCATGAGTGAAGGGATGGCTTGTGTGCCTTCTTGTCCCTCAGTTCTGTTACCTCAGAGTGTTACCAGCTGCTATAGGAGAGCAGGGTGAGTTGGAAAAAGTCAGGGAAAAGGCAGCCTAAGTGCCCCCAGCAGATTTTTATTCTGTTTTCTTGTAATAACAACCCTGGTTGCTATGACTATATTCTTAACTCCTGGGAATTTTTAGGAATCCTCTCAGTAATCCATATGATTTCCAATTTTATATTCTATGTTGAACTGTGCCCTGTTTCTGAGATAGAGAATCTTGAAGGGGCCAAGAGCTATGGCTCCAAGGAGGAAGGAATTTAACCCCATGTTACTGTCGTAAATGCAGTGTGGATGAAAAGTGTCAGCGACAAATGAGCCATACACATTTCACCAATCAGGTTCTCATGCTTTCCATTAAGTATTACAAGCTGAATCCCCAGACCTAATAAAAATAAAAGTGGAAAATCTTAAGTTCATAACGTTGAAAGACATGTTTTGTTCTTGTACAAATTAGTGAATTTTTGTTTTTTTTAATTTTTATTTTTTTAAGGAGCCACAGTGTCTACTAAAATTAGTAATGATTATCACCTTCCACACACAAATGTCTATTCCAGGTATCTATCCTGGAGAAGAATCTACACAACAGGGTTCACTAAAGCATTAGCTGTCACTCTCACTAATTGATAACAGCCTTAACACAATGGAATGGTTAGATTATCTGTGGTATATTCATACCATGACATAGTGCACAGTAGTTATAAAGAAGGAGGTAGAGCTATACATTTGGACATAGAAGGTGTCATGGATATCTTGCTAAATGAAAAATCAAATTTCATAAAGATACACAGAGCATGATTCCATTTGTGTAAATAAAGATGCATAAAACCAAACTATATATAGAAATATAAAAAGGAAATCTAGATATAAGAATGTTTGAAAACTTCCCATGTGCCAGTCACTTTATTAATGGCTTTATAAAAACCATCTCATTTAAAACTTACAATAACTCCATGAGATATATATTATTATTATCCACATTATGGAGGAGGAAACTGAGGCACAGAGATTAAGTAACATGTCCAAGAGCCACTAAGTAAGTATATGAATATGCATAGAGAAAGCCCAAGAAGTACATGAAAGTGATAACAAGATTATTTTCTGGAAGGGGAATGAGATTGGATAGGATTCAATGGTGGCTTTATTTTGCAACAAAAATAATTCATATCTTAGTCAGTTCTGGCTGCTATAACAAAATACCATAAACTGGGTGGTTTAAACAGCAAACATTTATTTCTCACAGTTCTGGAGCCTGGAAAGTGCAAGATAAAGGTGCCACAGATTTCAGTGTCTGGTGAGAGTTCTCTTCCTGGCTTGTAGACAGCCACCTTCTTGCTGTGTGCTCACATGCCTTTTCTCTGTGTGTCTGTGTGGAGAGAGTATTCTGGTCTCTTTTTCTTCTTGTAGGGGGACTAATCCCATCATGGGAGCTCTACTTTCATGACCTCAGCTAAACCCAACAGACCTCCAAAGCCCCCACCTCCACATATCATCACAACAGGAATTCAACATACCAATTTTGGAGGGATACAAATATTCATCCATAGCAATAGATAGGTAGATAGATAGATAGATAGAGTTATAGATAACTTAAAATTAAGAGAAAATAGTGGAGAGTAAAAAAAAAAAGTGACTATTCTTTCTTTTTAAGTCTTAATGGAGTGAAAAATTTTCCATTGACCTGAAATCTTCCCTTAGATGCACATTTGTAGAATGCTATCTTGACACTCTGCTAGAATCTCTTGATCACGTGTTTGTAACTCTTGCTCCCCTCAGGCAACACCAGCCTTAGTGAAGGTGGGAAGTTAAGGATTAGCTAGCTGTCACAGAATGATGCAAACCTCATTGGTGCTCCCCAAGGCTCAACCCTAAGAAAGAGGGAGTTCCAAGATCAGGGAATAATCTCATCAAACTGGTGCTTCCAGGCCCTACCTGCAGAGTCACTGAGACTTCCCTCGAGTCTCTGTCATTTCCCTACAAGGTCCTAGGGAATTCTCAGAGATTGTCTTCCATGGCTGTTTGCAGCTCTCTATGGGAACAAAGTCATGGTATCCTCCATTTTATGATTTCATTTAATACTCTCCTAGTTGCTATTATTATTTCCAAGCCTACAAGTCTTGTCAATGAAATAATCCCCTCTTCCACCAGTGTTGACATTTGAAATTTGTTTGGTGTGTGTGTGCAGTCTTTTCAAAAGGGAATTATGGCACTTTCTACTGTAATAGCTCTAGTCACATTCTTTCCAAGGAACATTTTAATGAAACTGATTCAAGTCTCTCCTTTCTGCTCATATTCTAATGGGATCCAAAGACAGTATCTATGAACCTTATGGTTCTTCTAACATGAGATGTGTTCCCTGTCGACTTGGGCACTCTACCCCAAAGTTAGTGTCCTCTTTTTATTCAGGAATCTACATTTTAATGTCCAAGAGCCTGACTTTAATTTCCTTCCACTAATTCTCCAAGAAGATCTATCAGGTCCATGTGCACACATGACCCCCAATATAGTACTCTGGGTCCCTCTGTTCCTGAATTGGACATTTAAGTGAGGACTCTGGCTCTTCTTTGTCTCCAGGTACTCAAAAAACAGTTTCCTAATGATAAAGTCAGAAAAACAGGAAACAATTTGGAATGTGTGTGCTCCTTCATCTCTCAAAAAGTTAAAAAAATTGAAATGTCTAATAAACACTTAGTCTTGACTAAGATAAAATATGGAAAAACATATTTATATAAATATTCCCTTAAGACAAAGCAACATATTCCCCTTCTCCCTTTTTGCATACTCACACTTTGAGTATAGTTTGATGTGAATGCACATACACATATCCCACTTCAAAATTAAAACTCTGGTGGGGGATTTTTTTTCTCC